>JAHFZB010000535.1:0-29308 GCA_036884735.1 Huso huso
CTTCGTTCATGATACTGAATTGTGGATATGGTCATGTCAAAGATTCGTGGCTATGCTCATGTCAGTGAATTGTGGCTATGATATGTTATTGAATGATGGCTATGGTCATGTTACTCAACCGTGGCTATGGTCATCTTACTGAATCGCGGGCTTATGGTCATGTTACTCAATCATTGGCTATGGTCATGTTACTGAATCGCGGCGATGGTGATGTCAGTGAATCGTGGCTATGGTCATGTCGGTGAATCGTTGCTATGGCCATGTCGCTGAATTGAGGCTATGGTCATGTTACTGAATCGTGGCTATGATCATGTTACTCAAACGTGGCTATGGTCATCTTACTGAATCGTGGCTATGGTCATGTTACTCAATCGTGGCTAAGGTCGTTTTGCTCAACCGTGGCTATGGTCATGTTATTGAATCATGTCTAAGGTCATGTCGCTGAGTCGTGGCTATGGTCATGTTACAGAATAGTGGATATGGTCATGTTGCTCAATCGTGGGTATTTTCATGTTACTCAATCGTGGCTATGGTCATGTTGCTCAACTGTGGCTATAGTCATGTTGCTCAATCGTGGGTATGGTCATGTTCCTCAATTGTGGCTATGGTCATGTTCCTCAACCCTGGCTATGGTCATGTTGCTCAATCGTTTCTATGGTCGTTACTCAATCGTGGCTATGGTCATGTTACTTAATGGTGGCTATGGTCATGTTACTGAATCGAGGCTATGGTCATGTTGTTCAATCGTGGCTATGGTCATGTTACTGAATCATGGCTATGGTCATGTCAGTGAATCGTGGCTATGGTCATGTTATTTTATCGTGGCTATTGTCATGTTACTCAATCGTGGATATGGTCATGTTACTCAACCGTGGCTATGGTCATGTTACTGAATCGCGGCTATGGTGATGTCAGTGATTCGTGGCTATGCCCATGTCAGTGAATCGTGGCTATGGTATGTTATTGAATCGTGGCGATGGTCATGTTACTCAACCGTGGCTATGGTCATCTTACTGAATCGTGGCTTATGGTCATGTTACTCAATTGTGGCTATGGTCATGTTGCTCAACCGTGTCTATGGTCATGTTACTCAACCTTGGCTATGGTCATGCTACTCAAAACTGGCTATGCTCATGTTACTCAGTCATGGCTATGGTCATGTTACTGAATCGCGGCTATGGTGATGTCAGTGAATCATGGCTATGGTCATGTCGGTGAATCGTTGCTATGGCCATGTCGCTGAATTGAGGCTATGGTCATGTTACTGAATCGTGGCTAAGGTCGTTTTGCTCAACCGTGGCTATGGTCATGTTATTGAATCATGCCTAAGGTCATGTCGCTGAGTCGTGGCTATGGTCATGTTATAGAATAGTGGATATGGTCATGTTGCTCAATCGTGGCTATGGTCATGTTCCTCAATTGTGCCTAAGGTCATGTTGCTCAACCCTGGCTATGGTCATGTTGCTCAATCGTTGCTATGGTCGTTACTCAGTCGTGGCTATTGTCATGTTGCTCAACCATGGCTATGGTCATGTTACTTAATCGTGGCTATGGTCATGTTACTGAATCGCGGCTATGGTCATGTTATTGAATTGTGGCTATGGTCAGGTTGCTGAACCGTGTCTATGGTCATGTTACTCAATCGTGGCTATGGTCATGTTACTGAATCGCAGCTATGTTCATGATACTGAATTGTGGATATGGTCATGTCAGTGAATCGTGGCTATGGTCATGTTACCCAATCGTTGCTATGGTCATGTTACTCAATCGTGACTATGGTCATGTTACTGAATCGAGGCTATGGTCATTTTACTGAAACCTGGCTATGGTCATGTTACTCAACCGAGGCAATGTTCATGTTACTGAATCGATGCTATGGTCATGTTACTGAAACCTGGCTATGGTCATGTTACTCAATCGTGGCAATGGTAATGTTACTGATTCGCTGCTATGGTCATGTTACTTAAACCTGGTTATAGTCATGTTACTCAACCGTGGCTATGGTCATGTTACTCAAACGTGGCTATGGTCACGTTACTGAATCGTGACTATGGTCATGTTACTCAACCGTGGCTATGGTCATGTTACTGAATCGCGGCTATGGTCATGTTATTGAATTGTGGCTATGGTCAGGTTGCTGAACCGTGTCTATGGTCATGTTACTCAATCGTGGCTATGGTCATGTTACTGAATCGCAGCTATGTTCATGATACTGAATTGTGGATATGGTCATGTCAGTGAATCGTGGCTATGGTCATGTTACCCAATCGTTGCTATGGTCATGTGACTCAATCGTGACTATGGTCATGTTACTGAATCGAGGCTATGGTCATTTTACTGAAACCTGGCTATGGTCATGTTACTTAAACGTGACTATGGTCATGTTACTGAATCGAGGCTATGGTCATGTTACTGAAACCTGGCTATGGTCATGTTACTCAATGGTAAAGCAATGGTCATGTTACTGATTAGCTGCTATGGTCATGTTACTTAAACCTGGTTATAGTCATGTTACTCAACCGTGGCTATGGTCATGTTACTCAATCGTGGCTATGGTCACGTTACTGAATCGTGACTATGGTCATGTTACTCAACCGTGGCTATGGTCATGTTACTGAATCGCAGCTATGGTCATGTCAGTGATTCGTGGCTATGCTCATGTCAGTGAATTGTGGCTATGATATGTTATTGAATCGTAGCTATGGTCATGTTACTCAACGATGGCTATGGTCATCTTACTGAATCGTGGCATGGTCATGTTACTCAATGCGTGGCTATGAATCATGTTACTGAATCGAGGCTATGGTGATGTCAGTGAATCGTGGAATGGCTAGGACCAAATTGAATCGTTAAAAATGGCCATGTCGGTGAATTGATGGCCATGGTCATGTTACTGGTCATGTTACTGGCTATGATCATGTTACTCAAAACGTGGCTATGGTCATCTTACTGAATAAATGGGCTATGGTCATGTTACTCAATCGTGGCTAAGGTCGTTTTGCTCAACCGTGGCTATGGTCATGTTATTGAATCATGTCTAAGGTCATGTCGCTGAGTCGTGGCTATGGTCATGTTACAGAATAGTGGATATGGTCATGTTGCTCAATCGCGGGTATTTTCATGTTACTCAATCGTTGGCTATGGTCATGTTGCTCAACTGTGCTATGGTCATGTTGCTCAATCGTGGCTATAGTCATGTTCCTCAATTGTGGCTATGGTCATGTTGCTCAACCCTGGCTATGGTCATGTTGCTCAATCGTTTCAATGGTCGTTACTCAATCGTGGCTATGGTCATGTTGCTCAACCATGGCTATGGTCATGTTATAATGGTGGCTATGGTCATGTTACTGAATCAAGGCTATGGTCATGTTGTTCAATCGTGGCTATGGTCATGTTGCTGAATCATGGCTATGGTCATGTCAGTGAATCGTGGCTATGGTCATATTATTGTATCATTAATATTGTCATGTTACTCAATCGTGGATATGGTCATGTTACTCAACCGTGGCTATGGTCATGTTACTGAATCGAGGCTATGGTCATTTTACTGAAACCTGGCTATGGTCATGTTACTCAAACGTGACTATGGTGTTACTGAATCGAGGCTATGGTCATGTTACTGAAACCGCTATGGTCATGTTACTCAATCGTGGCAATGGTCATGTTACTGATTAAGCTGCTATGGTCATGTTACTTAAACCTGGTTATAGTCATGTTACTCAACCGTGGCTATGGTCATGTTACTCAATCGTGGCTATGGTCACGTTACTGAATCGTGACTATGGTCATGTTACTCAATCGTGGCTATGGTCATGTTTACTGAATCGCAGCTATGGTCATGTCAGTGATTCTGTGGCTATGCTCATGTCAGTGAATTGGCTATGATATGTTATTGAATCGTGGCTATGGTCATGTTACTCAACCGTGGCTATGGTCATCTTACTGAATCGTGGCTTATGCTCATGTTACTCAATCGTGTATATGGTCATGTTACTGAATCGCGCTATGGTGATGTCAGTGAATCGGTGGCTATGGTCATAATGGTGAATCGTTGCTATGGCCATGTCGCTGAATTGAGGCTATGGTCATGTTACTGAATCGTGGCTATGATCATGTTACTCAAACGGCTATGGTCATCTTACTGAATCGTGGCTATGGTCATGTTACTCAATCGTGGCTAAGGTCGTTTTGCTCAACGTGGCTATGGTCATATTATTGAATCGTGTCTAAGGTCATGTCAGGCTGAGTCGTGGCTATGGTCGTATGTTACAGAATAGTGGATATGGTCATGTTGCTCAATCGGGTGGGTATTTTTCATGTTACTCAATCGTGGCTATGGTCATGTTGCTCAACTGTGGCTATGGTCATGTTGCTCAATCGTGGCTATAGTCATGTTCCTCAATTGTGGCTATGGTCATGTTGCTCAACCCTGGCTATGGTCATGTTGCTCAATCGTTTCAATGGTCGTTACTCAATCGTGGCTATGGTCATGTTGCTCAACCATGGCTATGGTCATGTTACTTAATGGTGGCTATGGTCATGTTACTGAATCATGGCTATGGTCATGTCAGTGAATCGTGGCTATGGTCATGTTATTGTATCGTGGCTATTGTCATGTTACTCAATCGTGGATATGGTCATGTTACTCAACCGTGGCTATGGTCATGTTACTGAATCGCGGCTATGGTGATGTCAGTGATTCGTGGCTATGCCCATGTCAGTGAATCGTGGCTATGGTATGTTATTGAATGTGGCTATGGTCATGTTACTCAACCGTGGCTATGGTCATCTTACTGAATGGTGGCTTATGGTCATGTTACTCAATTGTGGCTATGGTCATGTTGCTCAACCGTGTCTATGGTCATGTTACTGAACCGTGGCTATGGTCATGTTACTCAATCGTTGCTGTTGTCATGTTACTCAACCTTGGCTATGGTCATGCTACTCAAAAGTGGCTATGCTCATGTTACTCAGTCGTGGCTATGGTCATGTTACTGAATCGCGGCTATGGTGATGTCAGTGAATCATGGCTATGGTCAGGTTGCTGAACCGTGTCTATGGTCATGTTACTCAATCGTGGCTATGGTCATGTTACTGAATAGCAGCTATGTTCATGATACTGAATTGTGGATATGGTCATGTCAGTGAATCGTGGCTATGGTCATGTTACCCAATCGTTGCTATGGTCATGTTACTCAATCGTGACTATGGTCATGTTACTGAATCGAGGCTATGGTCATTTTACTGAAACCTGGCTATGGTCATGTTACTCAACCGAGGCAATGTTCATGTTACTGATTCGCTGCTATGGTCATGTTACTTAAACCTGGTTATAGTCATGTTACTCAACCGTGGCTATGGTCATTTACTCAAAGCGTGGCTATGGTCCGTTACTGAATCGTGACTATGGTCATGTTACTCAACCGTGGCTATGGTCATGTTACTGAATCGCGGCTATGGTCATGTTATTGAATTGTGGCTATGGTCAGGTTGCTGAACCGTGTCTATGGTCATGTTACTCAATCGTGGCTATGGTCATGTTACTGAATCGCAGCTATGTTCATGATACTGAATTGTGGATATGGTCATGTCAGTGAATCGTGGCTATGGTCATGTTACCCAATCGTTGCTATGGTCATGTGACTCAATCGTGACTATGGTCATGTTACTGAATCGAGGCTATGGTCATTTTACTGAAACCTGGCTATGGTCATGTTACTCAAACGTGACTATGGTCATGTTACTGAATAAAGGCTATGGTCATGTTACTGAAACCTGGCTATGGTCATGTTACTCAATCGTTGGCAATGGTCATGTTACTGATTCGCTGCTATGGTCATGTTACTTAAACCTGGTTATAGTCATGTTACCCTCAACCGTGGCTATGGTCATGTTACTCAATCGTGGCTATGGTCACGTTACTGAATCGTGATTATGGTCATGTTACTCAACCGGCTATGGTCATGTTACTGAATCGCAGCTATGGTCATGTCAGTGATTCGTGGCTATGCTCATGTCAGTGGTGTAGGCTATGATATGTTATTGAATCGTGGCTATGGTCATGTTACTCAACCGTGGCTATGGTCATCTTACCGAATCGTGGCTTATGGTCATGTTACTCAATCGTGGCTATGGTCATGTTACTGAATCGAGGCTATGGTGATGTCAGTGAATCGTGGCTATGGTCATGTCGGTGAATCGTTATGGCCATGTCGCTGAATTGAGGCTATGGTCATGTTACTGAATCGTGGCTATGATCATGTTACTCAAACGTGGCTATGGTCATCTTACTGAATCGTGGCTATGGTCATGTTACTCAATCGTTGGCTAAGGTCGTTTTTGCTCAACCGTGGCTATGGTCATGTTATTGAATCATGTCTAAGGTCATGTCGCTGAGTCGTGGCTATGGTCATGTTACAGAATAGTGGATATGGTCATGTTGCTCAATCGTGGGTATTTTCATGTTACTCAATCGTGGCTATGGTCATGTTGCTCAACTGTGGCTATGGTCATGTTGCTCAATCGTGGCTATAGTCATGTTCCTCAATTGTGGCTATGGTCATGTTGCTCAACCCTGGCTATGGTCATGTTGCTCAATCGTTTCAATGGTCGTTACTCAATCGTGGCTATGGTCATGTTGCTCAACCATGGCTATGGTCATGTTACTTAATGGTGGCTATGGTCATGTTACTGAATCAAGGCTATGGTCATGTTGTTCAATCGTGGCTATGGTCATGTTACTGAATCATGGCTATGGTCATGTCAGTGAATCGTGGCTATGGTCATGTCAGTGAATCGTGGCTATGGTCATGTTATTGTATCGTGGCTATTGTCATGTTACTCAACCGTGGCTATGGTCATGTTACTGAATCGAGGCTATGGTCATTTTACTGAAACCTGGCTATGGTCATGTTACTCAAACGTGACTATGGTCGTTACTGAATCGAGGCTATGGTCATGTTACTGAAACCTGGCTATGGTCATGTTACTCAATCGTGGCAATGGTCATGTTACTGATTCGCTGCTATGGTCATGTTACTTAAACCTGGTTATAGTCATGTTACTCAACCGTGGCTATGGTCATGTTACTCAATCGTGGCTATGGTCACGTTACTGAATCGTGACTATGGTCATGTTACTCAACCGTGGCTATGGTCATGTTACTGAATCGCAGCTATGGTCATGTCAGTGATTCGTGGCTATGCTCATGTCAGTGAATTGTGGCTATGATATGTTATTGAATCGTGGCTATGGTCATGTTACTCAACCGTGGCTATGGTCATCTTACTGAATCGTGGCTTATGGTCATGTTACTCAATCGTGGCTATGGTCATGTTACTGAATCGCGGCTATGGTGATGTCAGTGAATCGTGGCTATGGTCATGTCGGTGAATCGTTGCTATGGCCGTGTTGCTGAATTGAGGCTATGGTCATGTTACTGAACCGTGGCTGCGATCATGTTACTCAAACGTGGCTATGGTCATCTTACTGAATCGTGGCTATGGTCATGTTACTCAATCGTGGCTAAGGTCGTTTTGCTCAACCGTGGCTATGGTCATATTATTGAATCGTGTCTAAGGTCATGTCGCTGAGTCGTGGCTATGGTCATGTTACAGAATAGTGGATATGGTCATGTTGCTCAATCGTGGGTATTTTCATGTTACTCAATCGTGGCTATGGTCATGTTGCTCAACTGTGGCTATGGTCATGTTGCTCAATCGTGGCTATAGTCATGTTCCTCAATTGTGGCTATGGTCATGTTGCTCAACCCTGGCTATGGTCATGTTGCTCAATCGTTTCAATGGTCGTTACTCAATCGTGGCTATGGTCATGTTGCTCAACCATGGCTATGGTCATGTTACTTAATGGTGGCTATGGTCATGTTACTGAATCATGGCTATGGTCATGTCAGTGAATCGTGGCTATGGTCATGTTATTGTATCGTGGCTATTGTCATGTTACTCAATCGTGGATATGGTCATGTTACTCAACCGTGGCTATGGTCATGTTACTGAATCGCGGCTATGGTGATGTCAATGATTCGTGGCTATGCCCATGTCAGTGAATCGTGGCTATGGTATGTTATTGAATCGTGGCTATGGTCATGTTACTCAACCGTGGCTATGGTCATCTTACTGAATCGTGGCTTATGGTCATGTTACTCAATTGTGGCTATGGTCATGTTGCTCAACCGTGTCTATGGTCATGTTACTGAACCGTGGCTATGGTCATGTTACTCAATCGTTGCTGTTGTCATGTTACTCAACCTTGGCTATGGTCATGCTACTCAAAAGTGGCTATGCTCATGTTACTCAGTCGTGGCTATGGTCATGTTACTGAATCGCGGCTATGGTGATGTCAGTGAATCATGGCTATGGTCATGTCGGTGAATCGTTGCTATGGCCATGTCGCTGAATTGAGGCTATGGTCATGTTACTGAATCGTGGCTATGATCATAAGAACATACATACGAAAGTTTACAAACGAGAGGAGGCCATTCAGCCCATCTTGCTCGTTTGGTTGTTAATAGCTTATTGATCCCAGAATCTCATCAAGCAGCTTCTTGAAGGATCCCAGGGTGTCAGCTTCAACAACATTACTGGGGAGTTGGTTCCAGACCCTCACAATTCTCTGTGTAAAAAGTGCCTCCTATTTTCTGTTCTGAATGCCCTTTTATCTAATCTCCATTTATGACCCCTGGTCCTTTTTTTCTTTTTTTCAAGTCAAAGAAGTCCCCGGGTTGACATTGTCTATACCTTTTAGGATTTTGAATGTTTGAATCAGATCGCTTGCGTAGTCTTCTTTGTTCAAGACTGAATAGATTCAATTCTTTTTTAGCCTGTCTGCATGCATGCATATGCCTTTTTAAACCAGGATAATTCTGGTTGCTCTTCTTTGCACTCTTTCTAGAGCAGTAATATCCTTTTTGTAACGAGGTGACCAGAACTGAACACAATATTCTAGGTGAGGTCTTACTAATGCATTGTGAGTTTTAACATTACTTCCCTTGATTTAAATTCAACACTTCTCACAATATATCCAAGCATCTTGTTAGCCTTTTTTTATAGCTTCCCCACATTGTCTAGATGAAGACATTTCTGAGTCAACATAAACTCCTAGGTCTTTTTCATAGTTTCCTTCTTCAATTTACTATCTCCCATATGATATTTATAATGAACATTTTATTGCCCATGCAATACTTTACACTTTTCTATTAAATTTCATTTTGCCATGTGTCTGCCCAATTTTGAATGCGGTCTAGATCATTTTGAATGACCTTTTACTGCCTCAACAGTGTCTGCCATCCTCCTATTTTTGTGTCGTCTGGAAATTTAACGAGTTTGCTTACTATATCAGAGTCTAAATCATTAATGTAGATTAGGAATAGCAGAGGACCTAATACTGATCCCTGTGGTACACCACTGGTTACCTCCCTCCATTTCGAGGTTTCTCCTCTAATCAGTACTTTCTGTTTTTCTACATGTTAACCACTCCCCTAATCCATGTGCATGCATTTCCTTGAATTCTACTGCGTTCAGTTTGAGAATTAATCTTTTATGCGGACTTTGTCAAAAGCTTTCTGAAATCTAAATAGACCATGTCGGTATGCTTTGCAGTTGTCCATTTTCAATGTTGCATCCCTCAAAAAGTCAAGTAGGTTAGTTAGACATGATCTCCCTTTCCTAAGGAACCAATCTACTAGAGAAAGGATCCTTCAGGCGTACAGAAGCATTTAAACTAGAAAGGAAGGGGAGAAACAAAAAAAAACAGAAGGGAGACTACATCAAAACAAGGGCAACAACTCAGGTAAGACCACTATTAAATGTATTTATCTTAATGCTAGAAGTCTCAGAAACAAAATGTTAGAACTTGAAGCTACTGCACTAACAAGTAACTACGATGTGATAGGTGTTACAGAAACTTGGTTGTCTGAGAGTGATGGAGACGAATATAATATCAGTGGGTACACACTGTATGGAAAGACAGGCAGGACAGAAGAGGCGGAGGGTAGCGCCATACATAAGAAATAGCCTTGAAGCGGAAAGTTAAATCGACAAAGAAAACAATGCAGAATCAATATGGGTCAGAATAATGGACACAAATTCAAAGGGCATAATAATAGGAGCATACTATAGACCGCCAAATTCAGACGCTGAGCAAAATAATCTGTTGTACAATGACATTAGAAATGCGTGTAAAAAAGGAGAAGCCATACTAATGGGGGATTTCAACTTCCCTGTATAAAATGGGAAAACCCGATGGGGGCACGACGGACGAAAATTGAAATGGTGGAAATGACAATGACTGCTTCCTAACGAATTTGTCAAGGCACCACTAGAGGGGAGGCATGCCTTGATTTAGTCTTTTCAAATAATGAAGACAGAATAACTAAAACAGAGGTCAGAGAGCCATTGGCAAACTCAGACCACAACATGGTCTCATTTGAAATATTTTTAAAACCCCAAAAGTAATGACTAAAGCTAAGGTTTACAATTTTAGAAAAAGCAAACTATGAAGGTATGAAACAGAGACTAACAGAAGTAGATTGGAGTAAAATAGAAAACATCCACAGAAAAAGGGTGGCTGTCTTTAAAAATGTAGTACTAGAGGCACAAAACAATTACATCCCAAAAAGTAGACAAATCTAAATCTAAAACAAAATGGCCAAAATGGTTTAATAGATCAATTAAAAAAAATATTCAGCGAAAAAAGGCACTTTACAGAGCGTTTAAAGGACCAAAACAAAGCACACAGAAAGAGTACTTGAACTGCAAACACAAGTCAAAAAGGAAGTTAGAAAGGCCAAGAGAGAGATGAAATCAATATTGCTAAGGCTAAAACCAATTCCAAAATGTTTTCCAATATTATAACAGCAAGAGAACATTCAAAGAGGAGGTTAAATGTCTAAGAGACACAAATGGCAAAATCATAGATGAAGAAAAAAATAGCAAATATATTAAATGATTACTTTTCACAGATTTTTACAAAGGAGGACACACGGACAACATGCCCCCACATGTCGACCTGTTCCTATCCAGTTTTAAATAACTTTAGCATAACAGAGGCAGAAGTGTTAAAGGGACTGGAGCTCTTAAAATAAACAAATCCCTGGGCGGATGAGAGATCCTCCCAATAGTACTCAAAAGAAATGAAAGAAAGTTCTTTACAAACGCTAACCAAGATCATGCAACAGTCTCTTGACACAGGTTGTACCGATGGACTGGAAAATAGCAAACGAATACCGATCCACAAAAGGAGACAAACTGAACCAGGTAACTACAGACCAATAAGCCTGACTTCTATTATATGTAAACTTATGAAACTATAATAAGATCCAAAATGGAAAATTACCTATATGGTAACAATATCCTGGGTGACAGCCAGCATGGTTTTAGGAAAGGGAGATCATGTCTAACTAACCTACTTGACTTTTTCGAGGATGCAACATTGAAAATGGACAACTGCAAAGCATAATGACATGGTCTATTTAGATTTCCAGAAAGCTTTTGACAAAGTCCCGCATAAAAGATTAATTCTCAAACTGAACGCAGTAGATTCAAGGAAATGCATTGCACATGGATTAGGAGTGGTTAACAGGTAGAAAACAGAAAGTACTGATTAGAGGAGAAACCTCGAAATGGAGTGAAGGTAACCAGTGGTGTACCACAGGGATCAGTATTAGGTCCTCTGCTATTCCTAATCTACATTAATGATTTAGACTCTGATATAGTAAGCAAACTTCGTTAAATTTGCAGACGACACAAAAATAGGAGGAGTGGCAGACACTGTTGAAGCAGCAAAGGTCATTCAAAATGATCTAGACCGCATTCAAAATTGGGCAGACACATGGCAAATGAAATTTAATAGAGAAAAGTGTAGCATTGCATGCGGGCAATAAAATGTTCATTATAAATATCATATGGGAGATAGTGAAATTGAAGAAGGAACTATGAAAAAAAGACCTAGGAGTTTATGTTGACTCAGAAATGTCTTCATCTAGACAATGTGGGAAGCTATAAAAAAGGCTAACAAGATGCTTGGATATATTGTGAGAAGTGTTGAATTTAAATCAAGGAAGTAATGTTAAAAACTCTACAATGCATTAGTAAGACCTCACCTAGAATATTGTGTTCAGTTCTGGTCACCTCGTTACAAAAGGATATTGCTGCTCTAGAAAGAGTGCAAAGAAGAGCAACAAGAATTATCCGGGTTTAAAAGGCATATGGTATGCAGACAGGCTAAAAGAATTGAATCTATTCAGTCTTGAACAAAGAAGACTACATGATCTGATTCAAACATTCAAAATCCTAAAAGGTATAGACAATGTCAACCGGGGACTTTTTGACTTGAAAAAAGAAAAAAAAGGACCAGGGGTCATAAATGGAGATTAGATAAAGGGGCATTCAGAACAGAAAATAGGAGGCACTTTTTTTACACAGAGAATTGTGAGGGTCTGGAACCAACTCCCAGTAATGTTGTTGAAGCTGACACCCTGGGATCCTTCAAGAAGCTGCTTGATGAGATTCTGGGATCAATAAGCTACTAACAACCAAACGAGCAAGATGGGCTGAATGGCCTCCTCTCTTTGTAAACTTTCTTATGTTCTTATGTTCTTAAAACCATGCTGGCTGTCACCCAGGATATTGTTACCATATAGGTAATTTTCCATTTTGGATCTTATTATAGTTTCCATAAGTTTACATATAATAGAAGTCAGGCTTATTGGTCTGTAGTTACCTGGTTCAGTCTTGTCTCCCTTTTGTGGATCGGTATTACGTTTGCTATTTTCCAGTCTGTCGGGTACAACCCTGTGTCAAGAGACTGTTGCATGATCTTGGTTAGCGGCTTGTAAATAACTTCTTTCATTTCTTTGAGTACTATTGGGAGGACCTCATCCGGCCCAGGGGATTTGTTTATTTTAAGAGCTCCCAGTCCTTCAACACTTCTGCCTCTGTTATGCTAAAGTTATTTAAAACTGGATAGGAACAGGTCGACATGTGGAATGTTGTCCGTGTCCTCCTTTGTAAAAAAATCTGTGAAAAGTAATCATTTAATATATTTGCTATTTTTTTTTTCTTCATCTATGATTTTGCCTTTTGTGTCTCTTAGACATTTAACCTCCTCTTTGAATGTTCTCTTGCTGTTATAATATTGAAAACATTTTTGGAATTGGTTTTTAGCCCCTTTAGCAATATTGATTTCTATCTCTCTCTTGGCCTTTCTAACTTCCTTTTGACTTGTGTTTGCAGTTCAAAGTACTCTTTCTGTGTGCTTTTTTTTTTTTTTTTGGTCCTTTTAAAATGCTCTGTAAAGTGCCTTTTTTCGCTGAATATTTTTAATTGATCTATTAAACCATTTTGGCCATTTTGTTTTAGATTTAGATTTGTCTACTTTTGGGATGTAATTGTTTTGTGCCTCTAGTACTACATTTTTAAAAGACAGCCACCCTTTTTTCTGTGGATGTTTTCTATTTTACTCCAATCTACTTCTGTTAGTCTCCGTTTCATACCTTCATAGTTTGCTTTTCTAAAATTGTAAACCTTAGCTTTAGTCATTACTTTTGGGGTTTTAAAATATTTCAAATGAGACCATGTTGTGGTCTGAGTTTGCCAATGGCTCTCTGACCTCTGTTTTAGTTGATTATTCTGTCTTCATTATTTGAAAAGACTAAATCAAGGTATGCCTCCCCTCTAGTCGGTGCCTTGACAAATTGCGTTGGAAGCAGTCAATTGTCATTTCCACCATTTCCAATTTAGATCGTCGTGTGCCCCCATTGGGTTTTTCCCATTTTATAAGGGGGAAGAAATCCCCATTAGTATGGCTTCTCCTTTTCTACACGCATTTCTAATGTCATTGTACAACAGATCATGTTACTCAAACGTGGCTATGGTCATCTTACTGAATTGTGGCTTATGGTCATGTTACTCAATCGTGGCTAAGGTCGTTTTGCTCAACCGTGGCTATGGTCATGTTATTGAATCATGCCTAAGGTCGTAAACGTGAGTCGTGGCTATGGTCATGTTATAGAATAGTGGATATGGTCATGTTGCTCAATCGTGGGTATTTTCATGTTACTCAATCGTGGCTATGGTAATGTTGCTCAACAGTGGCTATGGTCATGTTGCTCAATCGTGGCTATGGTCATGTTCCTCAATTGTGCCTAAGGTCATGTTGCTCAACCCTGGCTATGGTCATGTTGCTCAATCGCTTAAGGTCATTACTCAGTCGGTGGCTATTGTCATGTTGCTCAACCATGGCTATGGTCATGTTTATCGAATCGCTATGGTCATGTTACTGAATCGTTGCTATGGTCATGTTATTGAATCGTGACTATGGTCAGGTTGCTGAATCGTGTCTATGGTCATTTTACTCAATCGTAGCTATGGTCATGTTACTGAATGTGCTATGTTCATGATACTGAATTGTGCATATGGTCATCTTCAGTGAATCGTGGCTATGGTCATGTTACTCCAATCGTTGGATATGGTCATGTTACTAAATCGTGACTATGGTCATGTTACTGAATCGAGGCTATGGTCATTTTACTGAATCTGGCTATGGTCATGTTACTGAACCGATGCAATGGTCATGTTACTGAATCGATGGCTATGGTCATGTTACTGAAAACCTGGCTATGGTCATGTTACTCAATCGTGGCAATGGTAATGTTACTGATTCGCTGCTATGGTCATGTTGCTTAAACCTGGTTATGGTCATGTTACTCAACCGTGGCTATGGTCATGTTACTGAAACGTGGCTATGGTTACGCATTACTGAAACCTGGCTATGGTCATGTTACTCAACCGTGGCTATGGTCATGTTACTGAATCGCGCTATGGTCATGTCAGTGATTCGTGGCTATGGTCATGTTGCTGAATTGTGGCTATGGTCATGTTATTGAATCGTCACTATGGTCATGTTACTCAACCGTGGCTATGGTCATGTTGCTCAATCGTGGCTTATGGTCATTTTACTGAATCGTGGCTATGGTCATGTTAGTGAATCGCGGTGATGTCTAAGGTCATAAGGTCTGAATCGCGGCTATTTTCATTTTCGCTGAATTGATGCTATGGTCATGTCAGTGAATCATGTCTATGGTCATGTTACTGAATCATGGCTATGTTCATGTTATTGTATCGCCACTATGGTCATGTTACTCAAATCGAGGATATGGTCATGTTGTTCAATCGTGGCAATGGTCATGTTACTGAATTGGCTATGGTCATCTTACTCAAACGTGGCTATGGTCATCTTACTGAAAACCTTTGTTATAGTCATGTTACTCAACCGTGGCTATGGTCATTTTGCTCAACCGTGGCTATGGTCACATTACTGAATCATGCCTATGGTCATGATTCTGAATTGTGGATATGGTCATGTTATAGAATAGTGGATATGGTCATGTTGCTCAATCGATGGTATTTTCATGTTACTCAATCGTGGCTATGGTCATGTTGCTGAACTGTGGCTATGGTCATTTTGCTCAAACCTGGCTATGGTCATGTTCCTCAATTGTGGCTATGGTCATGTTACTCAATCCTGATGCTATGGTCATGTTGCTCAAACCTGGCTATGGTCATGTTACTCAATCATGGCTATGGTCATGTTGCTGATTCGTGGCTATGGTCATGTTACTTAAAACCTGGTTATGGTCATGTTACTCAACCGTGGCTATGGTCATGTCACTCAATGTGGCTATGGTCATGTTACTGAATCATGGCTATGGTCATGTTACTCAACCGTGGCTATGGTCATGTTACTGAATCATGGCTATGGTGATGTCAGTGTCGTGGCTATGGGTCATGTCGGTGAATCGTTGCTGGTCATGTCGCTGAATTGAGGCTATGGTCATGTTAATGAATGGTGGCTATGGTCATGTTACTCAAACGTGGCTATGGTCATCTTACTGAATCGTGCTATGGTCATGTTACTCAATCGTGGCTATGGTCATGTTTACTCAATGCGGGCTATGGTCATGTTATTGAATCGTGGCTATGGTCATGTTATTGAATCGTGGATATGGTCATGTTACAAATAGTGGCTATGGTCATGTTGCTATGGTCAATCGTGGTATTTTCATGTTACTCAATCGTGTCTATGGTCATGTTGCTCAATTGTGGCTATGGTCATGTTGCTGAACCGTAGCTATGGTCATGTTCCTCAATTGTGGCTATGGTCATGTTGCTGAACCCCGGGCTATGGTCATGTTACTCAACCGTGGCTAATGGTCATGTTACTGAATCGATGCTATGGTCATGTTACTGAAACCTGGCTATGGTCATGTTAGAATCGTGGCAATGGTCATGTTACTGATTCGTGGCTATGGTCATGTTACTTAAACCGTGGTTATGGTCATATTTGCTCAACCGTGGCTATGGTCATGTTGCTCAATCATGGCTATGGTCATTTACTGAATCGTGGACTATGGTCATGTTACTCAACCGCGGGCTATGGTCATGTTACAGATGGTCGCGGCTATGGTCATGTCAGTGAATCGTGGCTGTGGTCATGTCAGTGAATAGTGGCTATGGTCATGTTATTGAATCGTTGCTATGGTCATTTTCTCTGAACCGATGCTATGGTCATCTTACTGAATCCTGGCTATGGTCATATTACTCAATCGTGACTATAGTCATGTTACTGAATCGCCGCTATGGTCATGTTATTTAATCATGTGAATCAACCGTGGCTATGGTCATGTCAGTGAATGAATCGCTATGGTCATTTACTGAATTGAGGCTATGGTCATGTTATTGAATCGTGGCTATGATCATGTTACTCAAACGTGGCTATGGTCATCTTACTGAATCGTGGCTATGGTCATGTTACTCAATCGTATAATGGTCATTTTGCTCAACCGTGGCTATGGTCATGTTATTGAATCGTGGATATGGTCATGTTACTTCGAGTCGTGGCTATGGTCATGTTACTCAATAGTGGATATGGTCATGTTGCTCAATCGTTGGCTATTTTCATTTTGCTCAACCGTGGCTATGGTCATGTTACTAAATCCGTGGCTATGGTCATATTACTGAATCGCTAAGGTCATGTTCTTGAATTGTGGCTATGGTCATGTTGCTCAACCGTGGCTATGGTAATGTTACTCAATCGTTTCTATGGTCGTTACTGAATCGTGGCTATGTTCTGTTGCTGAATTGGCTATGGTCATGTCAGTGAATCATGGCTATGGTCATGTTACTCAATCATTGCTATGGTCATGTTGTTGAATCGTGGCTATGGTCATGTTACTGAATCATGGCTATGGTTATTTTTACTGAAACCTGGCTATGGACATGTTATTCAACTGTGTCAATGTTCATGTTACTGAATCGATGGATATGGTCATGTTACTCAAACCTGGCAATGGTCATGTTGCTCAACCATGGCTATGGTCATGTTACTAAACCTCACTATGGTCATGTTACTCAACCGTGGCTATGGTCATGTTGCTCAATCGTGGCTATGGTCATGTTACTCAATTGTGGCTATGGTCATGTTGCTCAACCCTGGCTATGGTCATGTTGCTCAACCATTGCTATGGTCATGTTAATCAATGGCTATGTTTCATGTTTTGCTCAACAATGGCTATGGTCATGTTACTCAAAAGTGGTGGCTATGGTCATGTTACTCAATCGAGGCTATGGTCATGTTGCTCAAATGTGGGCTATGGTCATCTTTGCTGAACCGTGGCTATGGTCATGTTACTCAATCATGTCTATGGTCATTTTGCTGAACCGCTATGGTCATGTAAGTGGTCATGTTATTGAATCATGTTGCTTAATGGTGGAGTATTTTCGTCACTGAATCGTGGCTATGGTCATGTTACTAGAAACCTGGCTGGATATCAACCATGGCTAAGTTCATGTTACTGAATCGTGGCTATGGTCCGTTACTGAATCGTTGCTGTGGTCATGTTACACAATCGTAGCTATGGTCATGTTGCTCAACCATGGCTATTTTCATTTTAATGAATCGCGTCTATGGTCATGTTACTGAATCGTGGCTATGGTCATGTTACTGAATTGTGGCTATGGTCATGTTGCTGAACCGTGGCTATGGTCATGTTACTCAATCGTGGCTATGGTCATCTTACTGAATCGCAGCTATGTTCATCTTACTGAATTGTGGATATGGTCATGTTAGTGAAACGTGGCTATGGTCATTTTGCTCAACCGTTGCTATGGTCATGTTATTGAATCATGACTATGGTCATGTTAAGCTGAATCGTGGCTATGGTCATTTTATAGAAACCTGGATATGGTCATGTTGCTCAATCGCGGGTATTTTCATGTTACTGAATCGATGCTATGGTCATGTTGCTCAAACCCGGCTATGGTCATGTTGCTCAATCGTGGGCTATGGTCATGTTCCTCAATTGTGGCTATGGTCATGTTGCTCAAACCTGGCTATGGTCATGTTGCTCAATCGTTGCTATGGTCATGTTACTCAATCGTGGCTATGGTCATGTTTGCTCAACCATGTCTATGGTCATGTTATGTCAACCGTGGCTATGGTCATGTTACTGAATCGTGGATATGGTCATGTTGCTCAATCGTGGCTATGCTCATGTTACTGAATCATGGCTATTGTCATGTTATTGAATCGTGGCTATGGTCATGTTACTTAACCGTGGCTATGGTCATCTTACTGAATCGTGGCTATGGTCATGTCACCCAATCGTGGCTATGGTCATGTTACTGAATCGTAGCTATGGCATGTGATGTCAGTCAATCGTGGCTATGGTCATCTTACTGAATCGTTGCTATGGCCATGTCGCTCAATTGAGGCTATGGTCATGTTACTGAATCGTGGCTATGGTGATGTTACTGAATCGTGGCTATGGTCATCTTACTGAATCGTGGCTATGGTCATGTTACTAAATCGTAGCTATGGTCATGTTGTTCAACCGTGGGCTATGGTCATGTTATTGAATCGTGTCTATGGTCATGTTGCTGAACCGTGGGCTATGGTCATGTTAAAGAATAGTGGATATGGTCATGTTGCTCAATCGCTAAATTTTCATGTTACTTAAACCTGGTTATGGTCATGTTGCTCAAACCGTGGCTATGGTCATGTTACTCAATAGTGGCTATGGTCATGTTACTGAATCCTGGCTATGGTCATGTTACTCAACCGTGGCTATGGTCATGGTCCTGAATCGATGCTATGGTCATGTTACTGAAAACCTGGCTATGGTCATGTTACTGAATCGTGGCAATGGTCATGTCAGTGAATCATTGCTATGGTCATGTTAGTGGTCCTGGCTATGGTATGTTATTGAATCGTGGCTATGGTCATGTTGCTCAACCGTGGCTATGGTCATCTTTACTGAATCGTGGACTATGGTCATGTTACTCAACCGTGGCTATGGTCATGTTACTCAAAAGTGGCTATGGTCATGTTGCTCAACCGTGTCTATGGTCAGGTCACTGAACCGTGGCTATGATATGTTATTGAATCGTTGCTGTGGTCATGTTACTCAACCGTTGCTATGGTCATGTTACTGAATCGTGGCTATGGTCATGTTACTCAATCGTGGCTATGGTCATGTTACTGAATCGCGGCTATGGTGATGTCAGTGAATCATGGCTATGGTCATGTCGGTGAATCGTTGCTATGGCCATGTCGCTGAATTGAGGCTATGGTCATGTTACTGAATCGTGGCTATGATCATGTTACTCAAACGTGGCTATGGTCATCTTACTGAATCGTGGCTTATGGTCATGTTACTCAATCGTGGCTAAAGTCGTTTTGCTCAACCGGGCTATGGTCATGTTATTGAATCGTGCCTAAGGTCGTGTCGCTGAGTCGTGGCTATGGTCATGTTACAGAATAGTGGATATGGTCATGTTGCTCAATCATGGGTATTTTCATGTTACTCAATCGTGGCTATGGTCATGTTGCTCAACTGTGGCTATGGTCATGTTGCTCAATCGTGGCTATGGTCATGTTCCTCAATTGTGGCTATGGTCATGTTGCTCAACCATGGCTATGGTCATGTTTACTGAATCGTTTCTGGTGGCATGGTCGTTACTCAATTGGGCTATGGTCCTGTTGCTCAACCATGGCTATGGTCATGTTACTCAATGGTGGCTATGGTCATGTTACTGAATCGCTGCAATGGTCATGTTGTTTAATCGTGGCTATGGTCATGTTACTGAATCAGTGGCTATGGTCATGTTATTGAATCGTGACTATGGTCATGTTACTGAATCGAGGCTATGGTCATTTACTGAAACCTGGATATGGTCATGTTACTCAATCGTGGCAATGGTCATGTTACTGATTCGATGCTATGGTCATGTTACTTAAACCTGGTTATAGTCATGTTACTCAACCATGGCTATGGTCATCTTACTGAATAGCTGCTTTATAGTCATGTTCCTCAATTGTGGCTATGGTCATGTTGCTCAACCGCGGGTATGGTCATGTTACTGAACCGTTGCTATGGTCATGTTACTCAATCGTTGCTGTGGTCATGTTACTCAACCTTGCTATGGTCATGCTACTCAAAAATTGGCTATGGTCATGTTGCTCAACCATGGCTATGGTCATGTTACTCAAACGTGGCTATGGTCATATTACTGAATGAGGCTTATGGTCATGTTACTGAATCATAGCTAAGGTCATGTTGCTCAACCGTGGCTATGGTCATGTTATTCAATCGTGGCTATGGTCATGTTACTGAATGTAGCTATGGTCATGTTATAGAATCCTGGATATGGTCATGTTACTGAATCGTGGGTATTTTCATTTTGCTGAATCGTTGCTATGGTCATGTTACTCGGTCGAGGTTATTGTCATTTGCTCAAACATGGCTATGGTCATGTTACTCAATCGTGGCTATGGTCATGTTACTGAATCGATAGCTATGGTCATGTTATTTAAACCTGGCTATGGTCATGTTACTGAACCGTGTCTATGGTCATGTTACTCAATCGGCTATGGTCATGTTACTGAATCGCGAGCTATGTTCATGATACTGAATTGTGGATATGGTCATTTTCAGTGAATCGAGGCTATGGTCATTTTACCCAAACGTTGCTATGGTCATGTTACTCAATCGCGACTATGGTCATGTTACTGAATCGCTGGCTATGGTCATTTTCCTCAAACCTGGCTATGGTCATGTTGCTCAACCGTGGCAATGTTCATGTTACTCAATCGATGGCTATGGTCATGTTGCTGAAACCTGGCTATGGTCATGTTACTCAATCGTTGCTATGGTCATGTTACTGAATCGTTGCTATGGTCATGTTGCTCAAACATGGTTATGGTCATGTTACTCAACCGTCACTATGGTCATGTTGCTCAATCGTGGCTATGGTCATGTTACTGAATCTTGGCTATGGTTATGTTACTCAACCGTGGCTATGGTCATGTTACTGAATCCTGGCTATGGTCATGTTGCTCAATCATTGCTGTGCTCATGTGTCAGTGAATTGTGGCTATGGTTATGTTGCTCAATCATGGCTATGGCCATATTACTCAACCGGCTATGGTCATGTTACTGAATCGAGGCTATGGTCATGTTGCTCAATCGTGGCTATGGTCATGTTGCTGAATCAGCGGCTATGGTGATGTCACCTCAATCGTGTCTATGGTCATGTTGGTGAATCGTTGGCTATGGCCATGTCGCTGAATTGAGGCTATGGTCATGTTACTGAATCGTGGCTATGATCATGTTACTCAATCGTGGGTATGGTCATGTTACTGAATCGTGGCTATGGTCATTTTACTCAATCCTGGCTATGGTCATTTTGTTCAACCATGGCTATGGTCATGTTATTGAATCGTGGCTATGGTCACGTTACTGAATCGTGGCTATGGTCATGTTGCTCAATAGTGGCTATGGTCATGTTGCTCAATCGTCACTTGGTATTTTCATGTTACTCAATCGTGGCTATGGTCATGTTGCTCAATCTTGGCTATGGTCTTGTTCCTGAATGGTGGCTATTTCATGTTGCTCAACCCTGGCTATGGTCATGTTACTCAATCGTGGCTATGGTCATGTTACTGAATCGATGCTATGGTTTATGTTACTGAAACCTGGCTATGGTCATGTTACTCAATCGTTGCTGTGGTCATGTTACTGATTCGCTGCTATGGTCATGTTACTCAAAAGTGGCTATAGTCATGTTACTCAACCGTGGCTATGGTCATGTTACTCAATCGCGCTATGGTCATGTTGCTGAATCGTGACTATGGTCATGTTACTCAATCGTTGCTATGGTCATTTACTGAATTGAGTTATGGTCATGTTGTGATTCGTGGCTATTTTCATGTTAGTGAATTGTGGCTATGATCATGTTATTGAATCCTGGCTATGGTCATGTTACTCAACCCATGGCTATGGTCATCTTACTCAATTGTGGCTATGGTCATGTTGCTCAATCGTGGCTATGGTCATGTTACTGAATCGCGGCTATGGTCATGTCAGTGAATCATGGCTATGGTCATGTCGGCAATCGTGGCTATGGTCATGTTGCTGAATTGAGGCTATGGTCATGTTACTGAATCGTGGCTATGATCATGTTACTCAAACGTGGCGGATATGGTCATCTTACTGAATCCTGGCTATGGTCATGTTACTCAATCGTTGCTAAGGTCGTTTGCTCAACCGTGGCTATGGTCATGTTACTGAATCGGGTTCTATGGTCATGTTACTGAAACCTGGCTATGGTCATGTTACAGAATAGTGGATATGGTCATGTTGCTCAATCGATGGTATTTTCATGTTACTCAAACCTGGCTATGGTCATGTTGCTCAACCATGGCTATGGTCATGTTACTTAATCGTGGCTATGGTCATGTTCCTCAATTGTGGCTATGGTCATGTTGCTCAACCCCATTTGGTCATGTTGCTCAATCGTTTCTATGGTCATTTTGTTCAATCGTGGCTATGGTCATGTTGCTCAACCATGGCTATGGTCATGTTACTAATCGTGGCTATGGTCATGTTACTGAATCGAGGCTATGGTCAGGTTGTTCAATCGTGGCTATGGTCATGTTACTGAATCATGGCTATGGTCATGTCAGTGAATCGTGGCTATGTTGCTCAATAGTTTTTTGTTATCGTGGCTATGGTCATTTTACGCAAACCTGGATATGGTCATGTTACTCAATCGTGGCAATGGTCATGTTACTGATTCGCCTATGGTCACGTTACTTAAACCTGGTTATAGTCATGTTGCTCAACCGTGGCTATGGTCATCTTACTCAATCGTGGCTTATAGTCATGTTACTCAATTGTGGCTATGGTCATGTTGCTCAATGGTGTCTATGGTCATTTTACTGAACCGTGGCTATTTTCATGTTACTCAATCGTTGCTGTTGTCATGTTACTCAACCTTGGCTATGGTCATGCTACTCAAAAAGTGGCTATGGTCATGTTACTGAACCGTGGCTATGGTCATGTTACTCAAACGTTGCTATGGTCATCTTACTGTTTTGTTTGGTCATTATGGTCATGTTACTCAAACGTGGCTATGGTCATGTTGCTCAACCGTGGCTATGGTCATGTTATTGAATCGTGCCTGTCGGTCAATGTCGCTGGCCATGTCGTGGCTATGGTCATGTTATCGAATTTTCAGTGGATATGGTCATGTTGCTCAATCGTGGGTATTTTCATGTTGCTCAATCGTTGCTATGGTCATTACTCAGTGTGGCTGGTCATGTTGCTCAACCATGGCTATGGTCATGTTACATTAATCGTGGCTATGGTCATGTTACTGAATCGAGGCTATGGTCATGTTATTGAATTGTGGCTATGGTCAGGTTGCTGAACCGTGTCTATGGTCATGTTACTGAACGTGGCTATGGTCATGTTACTGAATGCAGCTATGTTCATGATACTGAATTGTGGATATGGTCATGTCAGTGAAACGTGGCTATGGTCATGTTACCCAATCGTTGCTATGGTCATGTTATTCAATCGCGACTATGGTCATGTTACTGAATCGTAGCTATGGTCATTTTACTGAAACCTGGCTATGGTCATGTTACTCAACCGTGGCAATGTTCATGTTACTGAATCGATGCTATGGTCATGTTACTTAAACCTCGTTATAGTCATGTTACTCAACCGTGGCTATGGTCATCTTACTGAATCGCGGGCTTATGGTCATGTTACTCAATTGTGGCTATGGTCATGTTGCTCAACCGTGTCTATGGTCATGTTACTGAACCGTGGCTATGGTCATGTTACTCAATCGTTGCTGTTGTCATGTTACTCAACCTTGGCTATGGTCATGCTACTCAAAAGTGGCTATGGTCATGTTACTCAGTCGTGGCTATGGTCATGTTACTCAAACGTGGCTATGGTCATCTTACTGTTTTGTGGCTTATGGTCATGTTACTCAATCGTGGCTAAGGTTGTTTTGCTCAACCGTTATGGTCATGTTATTGAATCGTGCCCTAAGGTCATGTCAGTGAATCGTGGCTATGGTCATGTTATAGAATAGTGGATATGGTCATGTTGCTCAATCGTGGGTATTTTCATGTTGCTCAATCGTTGCTATGGTCGTTACTCAGTCGTGGCTATTGTCATGTTGCTCAACCATGGCTATGGTCATGTTACTTAATCGTGGCTATGGTCATGTTACTGAATCACGCTATGGTCATGTTATTGAATTGTGGCTATGGTCAGGTTGCTGAACCGTGTCTATGGTCATGTTACTCAATCGGGCTATGGTCATGTTACTGAATCGCATATGTTCATGATACTGAATTGTGGATATGGTCATGTCAGTGAAACGTGGCTATGGTCATGTTACCCAATCGTTATATGGTCATGTTACTCAATCGTGACTATGGTCATGTTACTGAATCGAGCTATGGTCATTTTACTGAAACCTGGCTATGGTCATGTTACTCAACCGTGGCAATGTTCATGTTACTGAATCGATGGCTATGGTCATGTTACTGAAACCTGGCTATGGTCATGTTACTGAATCGTGGCTATGGTCATGTTACTCAATCGTGGCTATGGTCACGTTACTGAATCGCGACTATGGTCATGTTACTCAACCGTGGCTATGGTCATGTTACTGAATCGCGGCTATGGTCATGTCAGTGATTCGTGGCTATGCTCATGTCAGTGGTTGTGGCTATTTTACGTTATTGAATCGTGGCTATGGTCATGTTACTCAACCGTGGCTATGGTCATCTTACTGAATCGTGACTATGGTCATGTTACTCAATCGTGGCTATGGTCATGTTACTGAATCGCTGCTATGGTGATGTCAGTGAATCGTGGCTATGGTCATGCTCGGTGAATCGTTGCTATGGCCATGTCGCTGAATTGAGGCTATGGTCATGTTACTGAATCGTGGCTATGATCATGTTACTCAAAACGTGGCTATGGTCATCTTACTGATTCGCGGCTATGGTCATGTTACTCAATCGTTAGCTATGCGTCATTTTGCTCAACCGTGGCTATGGTCATGTTATTGGACCGTGTCTAAGGTCATGTCGCTGAATCGTGGCTATGGTCATGTTACAGAATAGTGGATATGGTCATGTTGCTCAATCGCGGGTATTTTCATGTTACTCAATCGCGGGTTATGGTCATGTTGCTCAACTGTGGCTATGGTCATGTTGCTCAACCCTGGCTATGGTCATGTTCCTCAATTGTGGCTATGGTCATGTTGCTCAACCCTGGCTATGGTCATGTTACTGAATCATGGCTATGGTCATGTCAGTGAATCGTGGCTATGGTCATGTTATTTAATCATGGCTATGGTCATCTTACTCAACCGTGGCTATGGTCATGTCAGTGAATCGTGGCTATGGTCATTTACTGAATAAGTAGCTATGGGCATGTTATTGAATCGCGTGGCTATGGTCATGTTACTCAAACGTGGCTATGGTCATCTTACTGAATCGTGGCTATAGTCATGTTATTGAATCGTGTCTAAGGTCATGTCGCTGAGTCGTGGCTATGGTCATGTTACAGAATAGTGGATATGGTCATGTTGCTCAATGGATATGGGTATTTTAATGTTACTCAATGAATGTGGCTATGGTCATGTTGCTCAGCTGTAGCTATGGTCATGTTGCTCAATCGTGGCTATGGTCATGTTCCTCAATTGTGGCTATGGTCATGTTGCTCAACCCGGCTATGGTCATGTTGCTCAATCGTTGCTATGGTCATGTTACTCAATCGTGGCTATGGTCATGTTGCTCAACCATGCCTATGGTCATGTTACTTAATCGCTATGGTCATTTTACTGAAACATGGCTATGGTAATGTCAGTGAATCGTGGCTATGGTCATATTTAGTCATGGCTGCGGTCATCTTACTCAACCGCGGCTATGGTCATGTCAGTGAATCGTGGCTACGGTCATTTTACGGAATCGTAGCTGTGGCATGTTATTGAATCGTGGCTATGGTCATGTACCTCAATCGTGAATATGGTCATGTTACTGAATCGTGGCTATGGTCATGTTATTGAATCGTGGCTATGGTCATGTTACTCAATCGTGATATGGTCATGTTACTAAATCGTTCCTATGGTCATGTTACTGAATCGCGACTATGGTCATGTTATTGAATTGTGGCTATGGTCATGTTGCTGAACCGTGTCTATGGTCATGTTGCTCAATCGCGGGCTATGGTGATGTTACTGAACCGCAGCTATGTTCATGATACTGAATTGCACGGATATGGTCATGTCAGTGAATCGTGGCTATGGTCATGTTGCCCAATCGTTGCTATGGTCATGTTACTCAATCGTGACTATGGTCATGTTACTGAAACGTGGCTATGGTGACATTACTGACTCGTACCTATGGTCATGGTAGTCAGTCTTGGCTATGGTCATGTCAGTGAATCGTGGCTATGGTCATGTTACTGAATTGTGGCTATGGTTTGTTATTGAATCGTGGCTATGGTCATGTTACTCAACCGTGGCTATGGTCATGTTACTGAATCGTAGGCTTATGGTCCTGTTACTCAATTGTGGCTATGGTCATGTTGCTGCTCAACCCGTGTCTATGGTCATGTTGCTCAATCGTGGCTATGGTCATAAGGCTCAATTGTAGCTATGGTCATGCTACTCAAAAGTGGCTATGGTCATCTTACTCAGTCGTGGGCTATGGTCATGTTACAGAATTGCGGCTATGGTCATGTCAGTGAATCGTGGCTGTGGTCATGTCAGCGAATAGTGGCTATGGTTATGTTGGGGTGAAGCGTTGCTATGGCCATTTTAAGCTGAATTGAGGCTATGGTCATGTTACTGAATAAGTGGCTATGGTCATATACCCGATGTGACTATGATCATGTTACTGAATCGTGGCTATGGTCATGTTATTTAATCATGGCTATGGTCATGTTACTCAAACGTGGCTATGGTCATCTTACTGAATCGTGGCTATAGTCATGTTATTGAATCGCGGTCTAAGGTCATGTCGCTGAGTCGTTGCTATGGTCATGTTACAGAATAGTGATATGGTCATGTTGCTCAATCGTGGGTATTTTAATGTTACTCAATCGTGGCTATGGTCATGTTGCTCAGCTGTAGCTATGGTCATGTTGCTCAATCGTTGCTATGGTCGTTACTCAATCGTGGCTATGGTCATGTTGCTCAACCATGGCTATGGTCATGTTACTTAATCGTGGCTATGGTCATGTTACTGAAACATGGCTATGGTAATGTCAGTGAATCGTGGCTATGGTCATGTTATTTAGTCATGGCTATGGTCATCTTACTCAACCGTGGCTATGGTCATGTCAGTGAATCGTGGCTACGGTCATTTTACGGAATCGTAGCTGTGGCATGTTATTGAATCGTGGCTATGGTCATGTACCTCAATCGTGAATATGGTCATGTTACTGAATCGTGGCTATGGTCATGTTATTGAATCGTGGCTATGGTCATGTTACTCAATCGTGGATATGGTCATGTTACTAAATCGTAGCTATGGTCATGTTACTGAATCGCGACTATGGTCATGTTATTGAATTGTGGCTATGGTCATGTTGCTGAACCGTGTCTATGGTCATGTTACTCAATCGTGGCTATGGTCATGTTACTGAATCGCAGCTATGTTCATGATACTGAATTGCGGATATGGTCATGTCACTGAATCGTGGCTATGGTCATGTTGCCCAATCGTTGCTATGGTCATGTTACTCAATCGTGACTATGGTCATGTTACTGAAACGTGGCTATGGTGACATTACTGACTCGTACCTATGGTCATGGTAGTCAATCTTGGCTATGGTCATGTCAGTGAATCGTGGCTATGGTCATGTTACTGAATTGTGGCTATGGTTTGTTATTGAATCGTGGCTATGGTCATGTTACTCAACCGTGGCTATGGTCATGTTACTGAATCGTGGCTTATGGTCCTGTTACTCAATTGTGGCTATGGTCATGTTGCTCAACCGTGTCTATGGTCATGTTGCTCAATCGTGGCTATGGTCATGTTGCTCAATCGTAGCTATGGTCATGCTACTCAAAAAGTGGCTATGGTCATCTTACTCAGTCGTGGCTATGGTCATGTTACAGAATTGCGGCTATGGTCATGTCAGTGAATCGTGGCTGTGGTCATGTCAGTGAATAGTGGCTATGGTCATGTCGGTGAAGCGTTGCTATGGCTATTTCGTGAATTAAGGCTATGGTCATGTTACTGAATAAAGTATATGGTCATATACCTCGATCGTGGATCTATGATCATGTTACTGAATCGCGGGCTATGGTCATGTTATTTAATCATGGCTATGGTCATGTTGTTCAACCGTGGGCTATGGTCATGTCAGTGAATCGTGGCTATGGTCATTTACTGAATCAGCTATGGCATGTTATTGAATCGTGGCTATGGTCATATTGCTCAAACGTGGCTATGGTCATCTTACTGAATCGTGGCTATGGTCATGTTACTCAATCGTAGCTATGGTCATTTTGCTCAACCGTGGCTATGGTCATGTTATTGAATCGGGGCTATGGTCATGTGTCTCTGAATAAGTGGCTATGGTCATGTTACTGAATCGTGGATATGGTCAAGTTGCTCGATATTGGCTATTGTCATGTTACTCAATCGTGGCTATGGTCATGTTGCTCAACCATGGATATGGTCAAGTTACTAAATCGTAGCTATGGTCATGTTACTGAATCGCGGCTATGGTCATGTCAGTGAATCGTGGCTATGGTCATGTTGCTCAATCATTGCTATGGTCATGTTACTGAATCGTGGCTATGGTCATGTTACTGAATCGAGGCTATGATTATTTTACTGAAACCTGGCTATGGTCATGTTACTCAACCGTGTCAATGTTCATGTTACTGAATCGATGCTATGGTCA
>JAHFZB010000535.1:29808-41077 GCA_036884735.1 Huso huso
TAACATGACCATAGCCACTGATTCAGTAACATGACCATATCCACGGTTGAGTAACACATGACCATAGCCACGATTGAATAACATGACCATAGCCACGTTTGAGTAACATGACCATAGCAATTCAATAACATGCCATAGCAATGGTTCTGTAAAATGACCATAGCCACGGTTCAGTGACATGACCATAGCCACGGTTGAGCAACATGACCATAGCCATGATTCAATAACATGACCATAGCCACGATTCACTAACATGACCATAGCCACGATTCTGTAACATGACCATAGCCACGATTGAGCAACATGACCATAGCCACAATTCAGTAACATGACCATAGCCACGATTCAGCAACATGACCATAGCCATGGTTGAGCAACATGACCATAGCCACGATTCAGTAACGACCCATAGCAACGATTGAGTAACATGACCATAGCCAGGGTTGAGCAACATGACCATAGCCACAATTGAGGAACATGACCATAGCCACGATTGAGCAACATGACCATAGCCACAGTTGAGCAACATGACCATATCCCACGATTCATTAACATAAAATACCCGATTGAAACATGACCATATCCTCAATTCGAGACATGGCCATAACAACATTCACCATCTCCACTATTCAGTAACATGACCATAGCCACGATTCAGTAAATGACCATAGCCACGGTTGAGTATAGCCATAGCCACGATTGAGTAAAATGACCATAGCCATGGTTCAGTAACATGACCATAGCCACGATTCAGTAACATGACCATAGCCACGATTCAACATGACCATAGCCACGTTTCAGTAAAATGACCATAGCCTGATTCAGTAACATGCCATAGCCACGATTCCAGCGAAATGACCATAGCCATATTCACCACATGACCATAGCCATTGAGTAACATGACCATAGCCATGATTCAGTAACATGACCATAGCCACATTCACTAGCATGACCATAGCCGATTCAGTAACATGACCATAGCTACGATTGAGCAACATGACCATAGCCACGATTCAGTAACATGACCATAGCCACGGTTCAGTAAAATGACCATAGCCACGATTGAGTAACATGACCATAGCACACGATTGAGTAACATGACCATAGCCAGGGTTGAGCAACATGACCATAGCCACGATTGAGGAACATGACCATAGCCACGATTGAGCAACATGACCATAGCCACAGTTGAGCAACATGACCATAGCCACGATTGAGTAACATGAAAATAGCCACGATTGAGCAACATGACCATATCCTCATTCAGAAACATGACCATAGCAGCGATTCACCGACATGACCATAGCCACGATTCACTGACATCACCATAGCCAAAGATTCAGTAACATGACCATAGCCACGACTGAGTAACATGACCATAGCCACTTTTAAGTAACATGACCATAGCCAATGTTGAGCAACAGAGCAACGATTGACAACAGACCATAGCCACGATTCAGTAACATGACCATAGCCACGATTGAGTAACATGACCATAGCCACGATTGAGTAACATGACCATAAGCCGATTCAGTAAGATGACCATAGCCGGATTGAGTAACATGACCATAGCCACGATTGAGCAACATGACCATAGCCATGATTCACTAACATGACCATAGCCACGGGTAACATCAGTAAAATGAAAATTAGCCACCATTGAACAAACATGACCATAGCCACCGATTGAGTAACGACCATAGAAAACATTGAGCAACATGATTCAGGTTGACATGACCATAGCCACTTGAGGAACATGACCATAGCCATGGTTGAGCAACATGACCATAGCCACGATTCAGTAACATGAAATAGCCACGATTGAGCAACATGACCATAGCCACTATTCAGTAACATGACCATAGCCACGATTCAGTAACAAGACCATAGACACGATTCAGTAACATGACCATAGCCGCGGTTCAGTAAAATATGACCATAGCCACGATTGAGTAACATGACCATAGCCACGATTCATTCAGTAACATGACCATAGCCACGATTCAGTAACATGACCATAGCCACGGTTCAGCAACATGACCATAGCCTCAATTGAGCGGTTGAACGATTCACCGACATGACCATAGCCAGCGATTCAGTAACATGACCATAGCCCTGTATTGAGCAACATGACCATAGCCATGGTTGAGCAACATGACCATAGTCACGATTCAGCAAATACGACCATAGCCACGATTGAGCAACATGACCATAGCCATGATTGAGTAACATGACCATAACCAGGTTTAATTATGACCATAGCCACGATTGAGCAATATGAACATTGCCAAGCCATGGTTGAGTAACATGACCATAGCCAGGTTTCAGTAACATGACCATAGCATCGATTCAGTAACATGAACATTGCCATGGTTGAGTAACATGACCATAGCCAGGTTTTGAGTAAAATGACCATAGCCTCGATTCAGTAACATGACCATAGTCACGATTGAGTAACATGACCATAGCAAGGATTGGGTAACATGACCATAGACACGATTCAGTAACATGACCATATCCACAATTCAGTATCATGACCATAGCTGCGATTCAGTAACATGACCATAGCCATGATTAAGTAACATGACCATTCCATGGTTGAGCAACATGACCAATAGCCACGATTGAGTAACATGACCATAGCCACGATTGAGCAACATGACCATAGCCATGGTTGAGCAACATGACCTTAGCCACAATTGAGGAACATGACCATAGCCACGATTGAGCAACATGACCATAGCCACAGTTGAGCAACATGACCATAGCCACGATTGAGTAACATGAAAAAGCCCGCGATTGAGCAACATGACCATATCACTATTCTATAACATGACCATAGCCACGACTCAGCGACATGACCTTAGCCGCGATTCAATAACATGACCATAGCCAGGTTTGGGTAAAAAGCGACCTTAGCCCGCGATTGAGTAACATGACCATAAGCCACAATTCAGTAAGATGACCATAGCCACGTTTGAGTAACATGATCATAGCCACGATTCAGTAACATGACCATAGCCTCAATTCAGCGACATGGCCATAGCAACGATTCACCGACATGACCATAGCCATGATTCACTGACATCACCATAGCCGCGATTCAGTAACATGACCATAGCCACGACTGAGTAACATGACCATAGCCACTTTTGGGTAGCAAGACCATAGCAACGGTTGAGTAACATGACAACAGCAACGATTGAGTAACATGACCATAGCCACGGTTCAGTAACATGACCATAGACACGGTTGAGCAACATGACCATAGCCACAATTGAGTAACATGACCATAAGCCACGATTAAGTAAGATGACCATAGCCACGGTTGAGTAACATGACCATAGCCACGATTCAATAACATACCATAGCCACGATTCACTGACATGGGCATAGCCACGAATCACTGACATCACCATAGCCGCGATTCAGTAACATGACCATAGCCACGGTTGAGTAACATGACCATAGCCACGATTGAGGACCATGACCATAGCCACGATTCAGTAACGTGACCATAGCCACTATTGAGTAACATGACCATAGCCATGGTTGAGTAACATGACCATATCCACGATTGAGTAACATGACCATAGCCACGATACAATAACATGACCATAGCCACGATTCAGTAACATGACCATAGCCATAATTCAGTAACATGACCATATCCACGATTGAGTAAAATGACCATATCCGATTCAGTAACATGACCATAGCCACGATTCACTGACATGACCATAGCCACGATTCAGTAAAATGAAAATAACCACGATTGAGCAACATGACCAATGCCACGATTCACTGACATGACCATAGCCGTGATTCAGTAACATGACCATAGCCACGATTCAGTATCATGACCATAGACATGATTGAGTAACATGACCATAGCCACGGTTCAGCAACATGACTATAGCCAATGATTGAGCAACATGACCATAGCCTAGATTCAGTAACATGACCATAGCCACGACTAAAATATGACCATAGCCATGGTTGAGCAACATAACCATAGCCATGATTGAGTAACATGACCACAGCAATGATTGACAACATGACCATAGCCAGGGTTGAGTAACATGACCATAAAATTGAGCAACATGACCATAGCCACAATTGAGTAACATGACCATAGCCACGATTGAGCAACATGACCACAGCCACGGTTGAGCAACATGACCATAGACCGTTAAGTAACATGACCATAGCCATGGTTGAGCAACATGACCATAGCCAGGTTTGAGTAAAATGACCATAGCATCATTCAGCAACATGAACATTGACACGGTTGAGTAACATGACCATAGCCAGGTTTCAGTAAAATAACCATAGCCTCGATTCGGTAACATGACCATAGCCACGATTCAGTAACATGACCATAGATTTTGAGCAACATGACCATAGCCACGATTCACCAACATGACCATAGCCACAATTCAGTAACATGACCATAGCCACGATTCAGTAAAATGACCATAGCCACGCGATTCAGTAACATGACCATAGCCACGGTTGAGTAAAATGACCATAGCCACGATTGAGTAACATGACCATAGCCACGATTCAGTAACATGACCTTAGCAACGTTGAGTAACATGACCATAGCCACAATTCAGTAACATGACCATAGCCTCAATTCAGCGACATGGCCATAGCCACGATTCACCGACATGACCATAGCCACTATTCACTGACATGACCATAGCCACGATTCACTGACATGACCATAGCCGCGAATTCAGTAACATGACCATAGCCACGATTGAGTAAGATGACCATAGCCATTTTTGAGTAGCAATGACCATTGCTACGATTGAGCAACATGACCATAGCCGATTGAGCAACATGACCATAGCCACGGTTGAGCAACATGACCATAGCCATGGTTGAGTAACAGGACCATAAGCCAGGATTCAGTAACATGACCATAGCCACGGTTGAAAACATGACCATAGCCATGATTCAATAACAAACCATAGCCAATACATTGAGTAATGACCATAGCCCACGATTCACTGACATAACCATAGCTAGGATTGACTGACCATGACCATAGGTACGATTCAATAATGACCATAGCCATTGAGTAACATGACCATAGCTACGGTTGAGCAACATGACCATAGCCACGATTGAGTAACATGACCATAGCCATGGTTCAGTAACATGACCATAGTAACGATTCAGTAACATGGCCATATAGCCATGGTTGAGTAACATGACCATAGCCACGATTGACAACCATAACCACAGCAATGATTCAGCAACGTGACCATAGCCAGATTCGGTAACATGACCATAGCCACGATTGAGCAACATGACCATAGCCAAGATTCAGGAACATGACCATAACCAGGGTTCAGTAACATGACCATAGTGACGGTTCAGTAACAACATGACCAATGTTCCAACCACCACGATTGAACAACATGACCATAGCCTCGATTCATTAACATGACCATAACCACGATTAAGTAACATGACCATAGCTATGGTTGAGCAACATGACCATAGCCACGATTGAGTAACGACCATAGCAACGATTGATCAACATGACCATAGCCACGGTTGAGCAACATGACCATAGCCACGATAAAGTAACATGACCAAAGCCATGATTAAGTAAGATGACCATAGCCACGGTTGAGTAACATGACCATAGCCACGATTCAATAACATACCATAGCCACGATTCACTGACATGGGCATAGCCACGAATCACTGACATCACCATAGCCACGATTCAGTAACATGACCATAGCCACGGTTGAGTAACATGACCATAGCCACGATTGAGGACCATGACCATAGCCACGATTCAGTAACGTGACCATAGCCACTATTGAGTAACATGACCATAGCCATGGTTGAGTAACATGACCATATCCACGATTGAGTAACATGACCATAGCCACGATACAATAACATGACCATAGCCCGCGATTCGTAACATGACCATAGCCATGATTCAGCCACCATAGCCATGATTCAGCAAAATGAAAATAGCCACGATTCGGTAACACACCATATTACCGATTGATTGACATGACCATAGCCACGATTCAGTAAAATGAAAATAGCCACGATTGAGCAACACCATAGCCACGATTCACTGACATGGACCATAGCCACCATTCAGTAACATGACCATAGCCGCGATTCAGTATCATGACCATAGACATGATTGGTAACATGACCATAGCCTCAATTCAGCAACATGACTATAGCCACGATTGAGCAACATGACCATAGCCTAGATTCAGTAACATGACCATAGCCACTATTCAGTAACATGACCATAGCCATGGTTGAGCAACATAACCGTAGCCAGGTTTGAGTAACGACCACAGCAGCTGATTGAGCAACATGACCATAGCACGGGTTGAGCAACATGACCATAGCCAGGGTTGAGCAACATGACCATAGCCACGATTGAGTAACATGACCATAGCCACGGTTGAGCAACATGACCATAGCCACGGTTGACAACATGACCATAGTGACGATTTAACATGACCACCATGGTTGAGCAACATGACCATAGCCAGGTTTAAGTAACATGACCATAGCATCGATTCAGTAACATGAACATTGACACGGTTGAGTAACATGACCATAGCAGCCAGGTTTCAGTAAAATAACCATAGCCTCGATTCAGTAACATGACCGTAGCTACGATTCAGTAACATGACCATAGCAATGATTGAGCAACATGACCATAGCCACGATTCACTGACATGACCATAGCCATTCAGTAACATGAACATAGCCACGACTCAGCGGTTCGACCACGCGATTCAATAACATGACCATAGCCGCGGTTGAGCAAAATGACCTTAGCCATGATTCAGTAACATGACCATAAGCCACAATTCAGTAAGATGACCATAGCCACGTCTGAGTAACATGATCATAGCCGCAATTCAGTAACATGACCATAGCCTCACAGATTGAGCAACGATGACCATAGCCACTATTCAGTGACATGACCATAGCCACGATTCACTGACATGACCATAACGACAATTCAGTAACATGACCATAGCCACGACTGAGTAAGATGACCATAGCCATTTTTGAGCAGCATGACCATTGCCACGATTGAGTAACATGACCATAGCCACGTTTCAGCAACATGACCATAGCCACGGTTGAGCAACATGACCATAGCCACGATTCAATAACAAACCATAGCCACAATACAGTAACATGACCATAGCCACTATTCACTGACATGACCATAGCCAAGATTGACTACCATGACCATTGGTTCGACAATGACCATAGCCACGTTTCAGTAACATGACCATAGCCACTATTGAGTAACATGACCATAGCAGGTAACATGACCATAGCCAGGTTTCAGTAACATGACCATAGCAGCGATTCAGTAAAATAACCATAGCCACGGTTGAGTAACATGACCATAGCCACGATTGACAAACATGACCATAGCTATTTATTCAGTAACGTGACCATAGCCACGATTCAGTAACATGAAAATAGCCACGATTGAGTAAGATGACCATAGCCACTTTTGATTCAGTAACATGACCATAGCCACGGTTCAGCAACATGACACGGGTTCAGCAACATGATTGAGCAACATGACCATAGCCCCATTCACAACATGACCATGAGCAACATGACCATAGCTATGGTTGAGCAACAGGACCATAAGCCACGATTGAGTAACAGTAACATGACCATAGCTAATGTTGAGCAACATGACCATACACATAAAGTAACATGACCATAGCCACGTATTCAGTAAATACATAGCTGGTGATAGGAACATGACCATTCAGAGTAAGATGACCATAGCCACGCTTGAGCAACATGACCATAACCACGGTTCAGTAAATGACCATAGCCACAATTCAGGCATCCATAGTCACCGACATAGACCATAGCCACGATTCACTGACATGACCATATCCGCAATTCAGTATCATGAACATAGCTGCGATTCAGTAACATGACCATAGCCACGATTGGAGTAACATGACCATAGACACGGTTCAATAACATGACCATAGCCACAATTCAATAACATGACCATAGCTACGATTTAGTAACATGACCATATCACGATTTATAACATGACCATAGCCACGATTCAATAACGACCATAGCCGATTCAGTAACATGACCATATTCACGATTGAGGTACATGACCATAGCCACGATTCAGTAAGATGACCATAGCCACGTTTGAGTAACATGACCATAGCCACGATTCAATAACATGCCATAGCTACGATTCCGTAAAATGACCATAGCCACGATTCACTGACATGACCATAGCCACGGCTGAGTAAGATGACCATAGCCATGATTAAATAACATGACCACAGCCACGATTCACTGACGCAGCCATAGCCAGATTCAGTAACATGACCATAACCACGATTGCAAAATGACCATAGCCAATGGTTGAGCAACATGACCATAGCCACGTTAAATAACATGACCATAGCCATGGTTCGGTAACGCTAAAAATATAGACATGATTGAGCAACATGACCATAGCTTTTTCAGGGTTCAGTAACATGACCATAGCCACGATTGAGCAAATAGCCATAGCAACGATTGAGCAACATGACCATAGCCAGGGTTGAGCAACATGACCATAGCCACAATTGAGAGGAACAAACATGACCATAGCCACGATTGAGCAACATGACCATAGCCACAGTTGAGCAACATGACCATAGCCACTTTTGAGTAACATGAAAATAGCTAACGATTGAGCAACATGACCATATCCACTATACTGTAACATGACCATAGCCACGACTCAGCCACATGACCTTGAGTAACATGACCATAGCCACGATTCAGTAACATGACCATACACGGTTGAGTAACATGACCATAACGATTCAATAACATACCACTGGCCACGATTCAGTAAATGACCATAGCCACGATTCACTGACATGACCATAGCCGCGATTCAGTAACATGAAAATAGCCACGTTTCAGTAACATGACCATAGCCACGATTCACTGACATGACCATAGCCACAGTTGAGTAACAAGACCATAGCCAGGTTTCAGTAATATGACTATAGCTGCGATTCAGCAACCTGACCATAGCCACTATGCTAACATGACCATAGCCGCGATTCAGTAACATGACCATAGCCACGCGATGACCATAGCCATGTTTGAGCAACATGACAATAGCCACGACTGGTAACGACCATAACGATTGAGCAACATCACCATAGCCGGGGTTGAGCAACATGACCTTAGCCACAATTGAGGAACATGACCATAGCTACGATTGAGTAACATGACTATAGCCACAGTTGAGCAACATGACCATAGCCCGATTGAGTAACATGAAAATACCCACGATTGAGCAACATGACCATATATCCACTTCTATAACATGACCATAGCACGTGATTCATCTGTAACATGACCATAGCAACGGTTCAAAACGAACATGACAACCATAAGCCGAATGAGCAAGATGACCATAGCCTCATGATCATAGCCACTTATCAGTAACATGACCATAGCCACGATTAAGTAACATGACCATACCATAGCCATGGACATTGCCGCCGCAACATGACCATAAATACTATGAGTAACATGACCATAGCCACTTTTGAGTATGACCATAGCGGTTGAGTTGACAACAGCAACAACATGACCATAAATACGCGGTTCAGTAACATGACCATAGACATGGTTGAGCAACATGACCATAGCTACAATTGAGTAACATGACCATAAGCTATTGATACAATAACGACCATAGCCGATTCAGTAACATGACCATAGCGATTCACTGACATGACCATAGCCCACGATTCAGTAAAATGAAAATAGCCACGATTCAGTAACACATTCATAGCAATGATTGAGCAACATGACCATAGCCACGATTCACTGACGCGACCATAGCCGCAATTCAGCAACATGAACATAGCCACGACTTCAGCGATACGACCTTAGGCACGACCAATAACATGACCATAGCCACGGTTGAGCAAAACGACCTTAAGAACATAAGAACATAAAAAGTTTACAAACGAGAGGAGCATTCAGCCCATCTTGCTCGTTTGGTTGTTAGTTTATTGATCCCAGAATCTCATCAAGCAGCTTTTTTGAAGGATCCCAGGTTTCAGTTCAAACAATATTACTGAGAGTTGGTTCCAGACCCTCACAATTCTCTCTGTAAAAAAAGTGCCTCCTATTTTCTGTTCTGGAATGCCCCTTTTATCTAATCTCCATTTATGACCCTGGTCCTTTTTTCTTTTTTTCAAGTCAAAGAAGTCCTCCGGTTGACATTGTCTATACCTTTTAGGATTTTGAATGTTTGAATCAGATCGCCGCGTAGTCTTCTTTGTTCAAGACTGAATAGATTCAATTCTTTTAGCCTGTCTGCATTGCGACATGCCTTTTAAAACCCGGATAATTCTTGGTTGCTCTTCTTGCACTCTTTCTAGGCAAATATCCTTTTGTAACGAGGTGACCAGAACTGAACACAATATTCTAGGTGAGGTCTTACTAATGCATTGTGAGTTTTTAACATTACTTCCCTTGATTTAAATTCAACACTTCTCAATAATATATCCAAGCATCTTGTTAGCCTTTTTTATAGCTTCCCCATTGTCTAGATAGAGACATTTCTGGTCAACATAAACCCCAGGTCTTTTTTTCATAGTTCCTCTTCAATTTCACTATCTCCCATATGATATTTATAATGAACATTTTTATTGCCGCATGCAATGCTTTACGCTTTCTATTAAATTTCATTTGCCATGTGTCTGCCCAATTTTTGAATGCGGTCTAGATCATTTTGAATGACCTTTTGCTTAGCTAGCAGTGTCTGCCACTCCTCCTATTTTGTGGTAATGCGTCTGCAGAATTTAGCTTGAAGTTTGCTTACTATATCAGAGTCTAAATCATTAATGTAGATTAGGAATAGCAGGGACATAATACTGATCCTGTGGTACACCACACACAGTTTACCTCACTCCATTGAGGTTTCTCCTCCACAATCAGGCTTTTCTGTTTTCTGCATGGTAACCACATGTTAGCTACGATTGAATAACATGACCCATAAGCCACAATTCAATCGTGGCTAACATGTAGTTAACATGTAGAAAACAGAAAGTACTGATGGCACGTATTACCAATCAGCCTCCGTCTCACGACTCATAAACTCGACATAAACCAATTGCAATACATGCATTATCATTCATATGAGAAAATAGTGAAAGAACACCTATAACTCCATGGT
>JAHFZB010000536.1:0-37500 GCA_036884735.1 Huso huso
CCTCAGAGAGGTCTGGTACATAGAAGCACAGCACTGGAGAGCTACAATAAAAGCATAGGGAAGCATGGAAGCACAGAGAGGTCTGTAAAAGCATAGGAAGCATTGTAAGCACAGAGAGGTCTGGTAAAGCATAGGCAAGCATTAAAAAGGCCAGAGGTCTGGTACATAGGTAGCTATCAGGAAGCACAGAGGTCTGTAAAGCATAGGGAAGTATCAGGAAGGCTGGAGAGGTCTGGTAAAGCATAAGGAAGCATTGTAAAGCACAGAGAGGTCTGGTAAAGCATAGGGAAGCATTGTAAAGCACAGAGAGGTCTGGTAAAGTTAGGAAGCATTGTAAAGCACAGAGAGGTCTGTAGCATAGGGAAGCATTGTAAAGCACAGAGGTGTGGTAAAGCATAGGGAAGCATTGTAAAGCACAGAGAGGTGTGGTAAAGGCTAGGAAACATTGTGCCAGAGAGGTCTGTAAAGCAGGGAAGCATTAAAGCACAGAGGGTGTGGTAAAGCATAGAAGCATTGTAAAGCACAGAGGTGTGGTAAAGTTATAGGTGCCATTGTAAAGCACAGAGAGGTGTAAAGAATGCCATTGTAAGCACAGAGGTCTGCAAAGCATAGGGAAGCATTGTAAAGCACAGAGAGGTCTGGTAAAGCATAGGAAGCACTTGTAAAGCACAGAGAGTGTCTGGTAAAGCATAGGGAAGCATTGTAAAGCACAGAGGTCTGGTGCTAGGGAAGCATTGTAAAGCACAGAGAGGTCTGTGCCAGGGTGCTATCAGGTACACAGAGAGGTCTGGTAAAGCATAGAAGCATTGTAAAGCACAGAGAGGTCTGGTAGCTAGGGAAGCATTAGAAGCACAGAGAGGTCTGGTGCTATAGGAAGCATTAAAGCACAGAGAGGTCTGGTAAAGCATAGGCAAGCATTGTAAAGCACAGAGTCTGGTAAATATGGGAAGCATTGTAAAGCACAGAGAGGTCTGGTAAAGCATAGAAGCATTGTAAAGCACAGAGAGGTCTGGTAAAGCATAGGGAAGCATTAAAGCACAGAGAGGTCTGTAAAGCATAAGGAAGCATTGTAAAGCACAGAGAGGTCTGGTACATAGGAAGCATTAAAGCACAGAGAGGTCTGGTAAAGCATAGGAAGCATTGTAAAGCACAGAGAGGTCTGGTAAAGCATAGGAAGCTACTGTAAAGCACAGAGAGGTGGTAAAGCATAGGAAGCATTGTAAAGCATAGAGAGGTGGTAAAGCTATAGAAGCATTGTAGCCACAGAGAGGTCTGGTAAAGCATAGGGAAGCATTGTAAAGCACAGAAGGTGGTAAAGCATAGGGAAGCATTGTAAAGCACAGAGAGGTGTGGTAAAGGAAGCTACTGTAAAGCACAGAGAGGTGGTAAAGCATAGGGAAGCATTGTAAAGCACAGAGTCTGCAAAGCATAGGGAAGCATTGTAGCACAGAGACGCCTGGTAAAGCATAGGAAGCATTGTAAAGCACAGAGGTCTGTAGCATAGGGAAGCATTGTAAAGTACAGAGTGGTGGTAACATGGGAAGCATTGTAAAGCACAGAGAGGTGTGGTAAAGCATAGGAAGCATTGTAAAGCACAGAGACTTGGTAAAGAAGGGAAGCATTGTAAAGGCTAGAGAGGTCTGGTAGCGTTAGGGCTAATTATGATCATATATATATATATATATATATATATATATATAGCTTCCACACAGGTGGCTCCAAGCACTAAGCAGAGATAACATCCTGTGCATGCTTAGGGGCATGTAGAAAATGCTGACAGGCCTGGTTGCCTAGAATTCTGGCTAGTATGGCTGCAAGAGGACCTCAGTGACTTTGAAAGAGGGGTGATTATCGGGGGCACGTTTACAGGAGCTTCAGGATCGAGACACCAACTTGCTTGTTTCTACCAGCAACGGTGTTCAGGTGTGGCATGAACCCAGAATGACATCATCAGCAAGGCAACAGCGATGGAAGATACCCAGATCGTGGATATCCGCATGCTCATTCCAAGCTAGCTACAAACAGAAGGAAGCGACTGCAGAGCAATCAACTGTGAATTTCAACTAGCGAGCCAGTTTCATCAAAAACGGTCCACGAGAACTCCACAGAGCGGGATACCATAGTGGCTCAACGCCCCTGTTGAGTGACTTTGTTAACATTTTGTTTTGGTCCTGTTTGTAAACACAGGCCGTTGTTGTTTTGAACGGCACGCATACTTCTGTGTTGCCAAGTTCTGGCAAATACCTGTGAAAGCTGTGCAGACAGCAGAGCAGCGTGTCTGTGGTTCTGTGGCTTGGCGCATCGGAGCTGAGATGGTCACGCCACTCAGTATCTCACTGCCTTGGGACAAGTTTTCAAAATCGAAACAAATATTCTAAGTGTGTGTTGTTTTTCGCACCTATTTTCTAAACTGTTTTAAAGTGAGTTTGAACAGAGGCCTCAAACTGAAAAGGAAAGCTAACAAAGTGGTTTGGAAAGTTTAAATTTCTGTAATATTTCTGTAATATCTCTCTCCCCTCCCTCCTCCCTCTCTCTCCTCCTCCCTCCCTCTCTCTCTCCTCCCTCTCTCTCCCTCTCTCTCTCCTCTCTCCCTCCTCTCTCCCTCTCTCTCCCTCCCTCTCCTCTCTCTCTCCTCCCTCTCTCCCTCCTCCTCTTTCTTTCCCTCCCTCCCTCCCTCTTTCTCTCTCTCTCTCTCTCTCTCTCTCTCTCTCTCTCTCCTCCCTCCTTCCCTCTCCCTCTCTCCCTCTCTCTCTCTCTCTCTCTCTCTCTCTCCTCCCTCCTCTTCCCTCTCCCTCTCCCTCTCTCTCTCTCTCTCTCTCTCTCTCTCTCTCTCCTCAGGCGGTCGCCTACCCAGTGTCGGTCCCCTACCCAGCAACCAGAGCACCAGTACAAGACCAGTGTCAATTGTCATGGTGATGCCTCCCAGGGCCCGGCGATGAACGGCATTAATTGTGCTCCACCGTGGATGAGACCACGCCCACCCTCACCAAGTGATTATTATTATTATTATTATTATTATTATGATTATTATTATTATTATTTATTTCTTAGCAGACTTCGTTCAAGCAAGTACAAGAATATGACAAAATCCAATTCAATAACGGAGCAGATAACGGTGTCAGTGATAGTTACATCAGGATATAATTAAATACAAATACCATAGATTAAATAACACTTGTGACAGATTATATTGTCTATACCTTTAGGGATTTTGAATGCTTGAATCAGATCGCCACAGAAGTCTCTTTTATTCAAGACCAACAGATCTAATTCTTTTAGCCTGTCTGCATACGCATATGCCTTTTAAACCCGATAATTCTGTCGCCTTTGCACTCTTTCAGAGCAGCAATATCCTTGTAACTAACACAATATTCTAGATGAGGTCTTACTAATGCATTGTAAAGTTTTAACATTACCCCTTTACTCTAAATTCAACACTTTCACAATATATCCGAGCATCTTGTTGGCCTTTTTCATAGCTTCCTGGTTGTCTAGGATGAAGAGTAGTTTCTTCCTCAGGCACAGAGCATTTGAATGTGTGTTCTGTGTGTCCAGGCTGTAACCTCCTGATTGTGTGTCTCCGCCTCGCAGTCAGAGCCCGACGGCCACGCTGCAGTCCACTAACACCCACACTCAGAGCAGCAGCCCAGCCTGGGGACGGTAGTCTGTTCCGAGACCGCTGGGGCAGCCACGCCCTGCAGCCCGACGAGAACGGACGTAGGAAGCCTACGCGGACTTCACCAGGCTTTCACTGCCTGGGAGCAGCCAGCACCAGGACAGCACTGTGCTGGGGCCTCTGGGGAGGGGAGGGAGAGGGGAGGAGGGGAGAGGGGCAGGGGAGAGGGGAGAGAGGCAAGGAGAGGGGAGAGAGAGGGGTAAGGGTAAGGGGGAGAGAGGGTAAGGGAGAGAGAAGGGAGGGGAGGGAGAGGGGGAGAGAGAGGGGAGGGGGAAGAGGGGAGCTAGAGGAGGGGAGGTGGAGAGAGGAGGGGAAGGGAGGGAAAGTGTGAGAGGGGAGCCAGAGGAGGGAGGGTGAGAGGAGGGGGAAGGGAGGGGAAAGGGGGAGAGGAGGAGGGGAGGGGCAGGGAGAGAGGAGAGGGAGGGAGGGGCAGGGAGGATGGGAGGGGGAGAGGCAGAAGAGAGAGGGAGGGGAGTGGGGGAGAGAGGAGAGGTGAGGGGAGGGGAGCGAGGGAGAGGAGAGGTGGGAGGAGAGGAGAGGGGAGAGAGGGAGGGGAGAGAGTGGGGAGGGGAGGAGGATGGGGGGTAGAGGCCAGCAACCAGGGTCAAACAGCAAGCTGGCGGTCCAAACCAGGGCTGTCAATGCATTCGTCAACGCTGTCTGTTGAAGATCTTATCCTTGTATGTTACTCTATAGGTCACGACCACTAGACTGTGGGCATGATAACCAGAGAGTAAACAGTGATGATATGCAAAGGGGATGCCCTGTAGATGCACCGTCTGACCACCGAGGGCTCTGCAGCAATATCGTATTCAGAGAAACAATGGAAGAGGTCTGGCACGTATCCGTTGAGTGACACGCAGATATTTCGCTCTATAGTTCCCATATCTGAGTTCATCAAATGAAACCTGCTGAATAATGTTACGTTAATGATATTGAGTTACACGCCACTGCTTTGTAGTTTCCCACATACTTAATTGAAAACATTTGAAAATCTACCTAATCGCCGCTTCTACTGTTACAGCTTGTGGTTGGACTTTTTGCAACGTCTTCTTGTAGTTTCTTTGATTGTTTGATAAATTAAAGAAAATATATAGGCTAGCTGTGTTTGTTTCATTTTAAAATATACAAAAAGAGGCCAAGAGAAGAGAAGGGCACTGCCGATCGTGAGGACGGAGCTCCCAGGAGCGGCGACATTGGGTCGAGTCACCGAGGGAGGGGCTTAGGCCGCCAGGGTGTCCTGCCCATCACCACCAGCGCCCTGTGGTTCGCCGGGCGCCCGCGGGCTTGCCCGTAAGCTGCCCAGGCTGTTGTCCTCCGACGCCAGCTCGGAGTCTGCAGCGTGAAAAGGAAGCGGCCTGAAATCACGTTGAACCTCACGACCCTAGGTCCGCCCGCGCTTGTGTAGAACACAGATTAAAAAAAAACGGTGTTTTTGATCACCAATAAAGGGAGAGTTATGCTTCAAAGCACTGGGACTGAAAGGGTTAGATAAGAAGTTCAGATACAGCTGATGCTGAGCAGGCTTCTGAAGCGTGATCCTCCCTCCTCTCCTCTCCTCTCCTCCTCTGCCCTCCCCTCCTCTCTCCTCTCCGCCCCTCCCTCCCTCCTCCTCTCTCTTCTCTCCTCCCTCCTCTCCCTCCTCCTCCTCTCTCCCTCCCCTCTCCCTCCTCTCCCTCCTCTGCCCTCCCTTCCTCTCTCCTCTCCTGCCCCTCTCCCCCTCCCTCACCCTCCTCCCTCCCTCCTCTCTCTCCCTCCTCCTCCCCTCTCCCTCCCTCCTCCTCCCCTCCTCTCCTCTCCCTCCTCCTTCTTCACTGGAAGATTCGATTGCTCCTCCCTCCCTCCCTCCTCCTCCTCTTCTCTTTCCTCCCTCCTCTTCCTCTCCTCCCCTCCTCTCCTCTCCCTCCCTCCTCCTCTCCTCCCCTCCTCTCCCTCTCCTCTCCCTCCCTTTCACTGGAAGATCTTTGATTTTTGATTGCTTTGGGTCCATTTTTCACCTACAGCTCGGCCGGGCGATTGAGACACTGAAAATTGGACACTATCTGAACACAGTTTATTTAGCATCCTGTAATCAAAATTGTTCCAAAATGAAAAAGCCTGCGGAAGCCATCATGGTAGCATGGTAGTATGTTTCATGTTTGAATTTTGGAATGTCACATTTTTCAATGTGAATTTTTCATCAGGTTTCATTCGACTTTTGTAGCTCACTGAGTTCATTCTAGAGGGTGATGCGGCATTTTAGCCAGAGCTGTAGTGATCTGCGTAGTCAGGGTGATCCCATCGACACACAGGAAGTGATAATATACCAGGAAGTAATGCTTGATTGTTATTTAAAACATTTTAAAGATAAACGCCCTGTAAAAAAGCGAACCATAAGATTTGTGATGAATCTTGGTCGCTGTTTTTTTATTTGTAACTTTGTAAAAGTGCAGCAGAATCTTCACTTTGACTTCTCCTTGTTTGAGCGTCGACCGTTACTAAAAGAGAGGGTCGGAATAAAATACACAGGCCTTGCTTTAGTGAAACTTACAGGAAGTGACTGAGAAATGAGGAGATGTCTGTCCAGCTCTGTATGCCAGTGTGTGTTTTTCACACAGAGGGAACCGCCATGCAGTTGGGATATTACAAATCATTTTCAAAGGCACAGAGAGCCGACACTCTCCCAGGATTCAGTGAAAGGGAGGGTCTGTTTGAAGCGGTGTGATTATGATAATGCGTGGCTGTCAGATCTGTTTTACATTGATGGGAGACCCTCTGCTGTTGAATAAACTCAGAACTAAACTCCCAGTAAAACCGAACCGATCCACCCCTGAAACCTTGAAGACTCAAACGATGGGTTTGCTTATAGGTAGGAATATAAAGGGGATGGCGTGGTGCTGGGCTGCTCTCTTGCTTCTTCAGCTAAACAGGAGACTTCTTCCAGATGTACCACAGGCCCAAATCTTTCTTTTACCTCGTTTCCATGCACCCCTAACCCTGCTGCCCCTGATGCTTGGGCGTTCCATGTTGTCTATCCAGTCCCCCATTGGGCGCCAATCAGACACTTTCTCAAAGCAGATGGGTGGAAGTTCATCGCATAACTCTGCCTCCAAAGTGGAGCGGTTTCTGTCTTTTAATATCGTTATTTGAGTAATCTAAAAACCGCAAAGAATTGTCGGATTATCAGAGGCAAAGCAATTGGGTCCATCCTGAATGCGACGAGAAAGCTTGTTGGGAAATAACGCCAACGCCCGTCAAACTCGCGTTGCATGGAAACGATTTTCACTCACTCACGGGGTGACTATCAAAACCACGAGGTGTGTTACTGTACCAGCAACCTGAACCACCCCCCCACCCCGGGAACAGTATTTTTGGTTTAATCCGTTCAAACAAGCTTTGACAGCATTCCATCATGCTTTATGGTTTTATTTTGGTTCCACATTGTTTTTTGTGTTTGTTTGTTGCTATTATTATTATTATTTGTTTATTTAACAGGCGCCTTTATCCGGCGACTTACAGAGACTAGGGTGTGTGAACTATGCATCAGCTGCAGAGTCACGGCAATTACATCTCACCCGAAGACGGCACAAGGAGGTTAAGTGACTTGCTCAGGGTCACACAATGAGTCAGTGGCTGAGGTGGGATTTGAACCTCCTGGTTACAAGCCCTTTTCTTTAACCACTGGGACCACACAGCCTCCTATGAAGCTTTGAGGCACTTCCAGCTGCTGAATGGTTTTTGTCTACAGGTTTATAGTGGTGTAGGAACAGGCAGTTGGGTTTTCTCTAATCCCAAGCCAATCGGCCTCTTTATTAGTATTTATTTCTTAGAGGCATCCTTATCAGGGCGACTTACAATTGTTACAAGATATCACATTATTTTTACATACAATTCCCCATTTATACAGTTGGGTTTTGGGCAATCTAGGTAAAATTACCTTGCTCATGGGTACCTTGCAGTGTCCCCACCTGGGATTGAACCACGACCCTCCGGTCAAGAGTCCAGAGCCCCAACCACTTCTCCACACTGCTACCCACATAATACTGCCCTGTATTCCAAATAAGGCCAGTCGCCTCCAGCAAGGGTTCTCCCCAATTTAAGTGCCCTCTTTACACGCCGCAGTTCCCTGACAGCTCAGGAGAACTGAAGGTTCAGTGGACTTCCTCAAGCATGCGGCCGAGCCAGCTTCCTCTTTATAGAAATAAGAGAGAGGATGTCCATGAAGCCACCGCCCTCTAGGAGGAGGAAATGCCAGCACTGCAGGTGTCACTGGGCTGTCTAACCCGCGGGGCCGCCAAGCCAATGGGACCCCCCGTTCCGATTCTCAGTGAAGACCATTTGACCTGCCCTTCCCTGATTCATTGATCGATCACATGGTTTTTTTTAGAGCAGCCTTTGTCAAAGTCTTTCAAGTTACTCTACAAAGTGTAACAGTGATATTGAAGAAACCTTGACCACGGCTGCCTGCTGAATGTCAGGTTCATTATTTACTGGAACTTCGGTCCATTAAAAGTCAAAGTTATTTCTGTCTCTGAACCAGACTTCAAACAGGGGCTGTTTGAATGGGAGAAATAGAAGGATAAAGAGGAAATGAACAAAAAACACTACAAATAAAAGCCAGTGGGGGGGCATCTCTCTTTGGTTCTGAATTAAGGGTCTATATTCAAGCGTAACTACTGGGCTTTAGCTGTTTCAACACTGCAGGCTGTATAGAGCTCTAAGGAAAGAGAACTCAGCACTGCAGAGCTGTATAGAGCTCTATAGGAAAAGAGAGCTCCTCTCAACACTGCAGAGCATGGGGTCTATGGGAAGAGATCTCAGCTAGGAGGCTGAAAGAGCTGTATGAGGTCTATAGGAAGAGAGCTTGTAGAGTAGTCTCAACACTGCAGAGCTGTATAGAGGTCTATAGGAAAGAGAGCTCCACTCTCAACAGAGCTGCAGAGGTCTGTATGCAGAGTCTATAGAGGAAGGAAAGAGAACTCAACACTCAGAGCTGTAGAGGCTGTATAGAGGTCTATAGGAAGGTCTATAGAAAGCCCAACACTCTCAGGCACAGGGAAAGAGAGCTGTATACTGCAGGTCTGTGGGAGGAGGAAAGGATCTCAACACTGCAGGCTGTATAGAGGTCTATAGGAAAGAGAACTCAACTAAAAAAGAGCTGTATAGAGGTCTTATAGGAAAGAGAACTCACCTACTGCAGGGCTGTATGAGGTCTATAGGAAAGAGAGCTCAACACTGCAGAGCTGTATGGGGTCTATAGGAAAGAGAGCTCCACTCTCAACACTGCAGAGCTGTATGAGGTCTGTAGAAAGAGAATCTCCTCCACAGGGGGGCTGTATGCAGGGTCTTATAGGGAAGAGGGGCTCCACACTGCAGGCACGGCAGAGGTCTATAGGAAAGAGAACTCACTCAGCTGGGAGAGCTGTATAGAGGTCTATAGGAAAGAGAGCTCAACACTGCAGAGCTGTATAAGTCTCATAGGAAAGAGAGCTCCCCTCAACACTGCAGAGCTGTGTGCAGAGGTTCATGTATGAGGGTCTGCAGATGGGAAGAGGGAACTCCCACTCCCACACTGCAGAGCTGTATAGAGGCTCTATGGGAAAGAACTCCACACTGCAGAGCTGTATGGGGTATTGGGAAAAGAGAGACTCACACTGCTGGAGCTGTGCTCAGGGTCTATGGGAAAGAGGCTCAACACTGCAGAGCTGTATGAGGTCTATGGGAAAGAGAGCTCTCAACACTGCAGAGCTGCATAGGAGGCTATGGGAAGAGAATTCCACTGGCAGCTGTATGAGGTCTATAGGAAAGACTCCTCAGCACTGCAGAGCTGTATAGGGTCTATAGGAAAAGAACTCAGCACTGCAGAGGCTGTGTAAGAGAGGAAGAGAACTCAACACTGCAGAGCTGTATAGGGGTCTATGGGAAGAGAGAACTCACTCAACACTGCAGAGCTGTATGGGGCTATGGGAAGAGAACTCCAGGCTCACACTGCAGAGCTGTATGAGGTCTATAGGAAAGAGAACTCCACTCTCAACACTGCAGAGCTGTATAGGCTTTATGAAAGAACTGCACTGCTATGGGAGGATTTAGGAAAGAGAAACTCAACACTTGCAGAGCTGGCAGAGTCTATGGAGGAAGACTCAACACTGAGGAGGCTGTATAGGGTCTATAGGAAAAGAGCTCCACTCTCAACACCGCAGGGGGAGCTGTATAGGGAAAGAGAGCTCCCCTCAACACTGCAGAGCTGTATAGAGGTCTATAGGAAAGAGAACTCCACTCTGGCACACTGCAGGAGCTGTATAGAGGTTCATAGGAAAGAGATCTCAAACACTGCCTGTAGGAACTCTGTACCAGCACTGCAGAGCTAGAGGCACTAGAGGCTGTCTATGCAGGGAGTGTTAGAAAGAGAACTCCACACTGCAAAGAGCTGTATAGAGGGTCTATAGGAAAGAGAGCTCACCCTCAACACTGAAGAGCTGCATAGAGGTCTATGGGAAAGAGAGCTCCACACTGCAGAGCAGGTCTATGGGAAGAGAACTCAAACACTGCAGGCTGTATGGGGTCTATGGGAAGAGAACTCACTCTCAGCACTGCAGAGCTGTATAGAGGTCTTGAAAGAGAATCCACACTCAGAACTGCAGTCATATTCAACAGTATGAGCTCTATAGGAAGGAACTCACACTGCAGACTGCAGGCTAGGGGGCACTGCAGAGGAAGAGGCTTTCTCCAACACTGCAGAGCTGTATATGAGGGTGTATGGGAAGAGCTCTCAACTCTCACAGCTGGAGGTCTGTGGAAAGAGGTCTATGGGCTGTCTGAGGTCCACTCTAACCCCAACACTGCAGAGCCTGTATAGGAAAAGAGGTCTATGCAGAGCCGTATAGAGGTCTATAAACAGAAACACTGCAGGGCATAGAGGGTCTATGGAAAGAGAGCTCCTCAACACTGCAGAGCTGTATAGAGGTCTATAGGAAAGAGATCTCCCACTCTCAACACTGCATGAGCTGTATAGAGGTCTATAGAAAGAACTCAGCACTGCAGAGCTGTATTTAGGAAAGAGAACTCAACACTGGGAACAGGCAGGGTCTCAGCAGTACAGCCAGTGATAACAGGTTATTGGGAAAGATGGTTTCAGGACTGTCCCTGTTCAAACAGCTGAGAATCTCTCTCAGTCACTGGAGAGGCCATTCCTGTTTCTATGGAAACAAAACTCAGACTGAAGATGTTTTTTTATGAGGTCTATGCTGGAAAGAATGGAGACTCAACACCATCCCTATGAGGTCTATAGGAAGAGGCTCCCCCAAAACTGGGAGGCTCAACTGTCTATAGGAACTCAACACTGGACTGACTGAAGACTCATTGTTCAACTGAGGAGAGCACTGTAGTGAGAGTGTTAACTTAAAGGGAGCTCTGTAGGTGCAGCAGTGTTATTAATTGAAGAGCTCCACTGTAACACTGGAGAGGTCAGGTCTATAGGAAGAGGCTCAAAAGCACTGGGGAGAGGCTGTATAAGCTCTATGAGGAAGAACTCAGGAGAGGCTGTATAGAGGTATTAAGGAAGAAACTCAACACTGCAAGCTGTAAGAGGTCTATGGCCATATAGAATAGTTAAGAAATAGCACATTGTTTTTTCACTACTGTTCACCCCAGAGGTATCATTCTGAGGCCAGTTATGTTTCAGTCAGGAAGGGAAATTGCTTATGGACTGATTTTCAGTAGAATTCAAGAATGGACTGTATCACAATTCATGGGTTCAGAGCATGTCTGCATACAAAACTGGGAAATCAACTGTCAGCTCAGTTTTTGAACAAGACAAATGACATTGAAAAGACTGTATTGGAGAGGTCAATTTATTCTGAAAGCCGCTCTGTAGTGTGGAGGTGAATGAAATCTAGTGTACCTGACTTTCAGCCGGCTTGCATGGGGGACAATGTTATTAACTGAAGAGCCGGCACTGAGCAGACCATTGTTATAAGAAGCCGGCTCTGAGTCCCCGTCCCTGTTACTAACTCCATCTCTCTGTTTGAAAGCAATATTGTTTTTAACATATAGAGCAGAGCAAATTCACCTTGGAAGTTGTGAATATGCCACGGAGTTTTAGAAGATACCACCTGCATGATGTCTCTGCCTGGCTGCACTTTGAGAATTTCACTGCTCAGTAATAGTGATACAGAAACAACACATTTCCTTGCATGAAAAAACGTCAGACCCAGTGCTTTAGGTATCTTAAACAACTCCCTTCAAAAGTCTCTTGCATTTTACCATTTGTGGCTCTGTGTTCCCTTCTTTTCCCCTGATAATTTTCCCCAGATTTTCAGTGACAGTGGTTTGATTTCACAACAAATGAAAAATACAGAAGCGTGGGGTGCTCTGGCACATGCACCTGCTAGAATATACTGTAGATTTTTAGATAAAGGGGCATTCAGAACAGAAAATAGGAGGCACTTTTTTACACAGAGAATTGTGAGGGTCTGGAACCAACTCCCCAGTAATGTTGTTGAAGCCGACACCCTGGGATCCTTCAAGAAGCTGCTTGATGAGATTCTGGGATCAACAAGCTACTAACAAATCAAACCAGCAAGATGGGCGAAGGGCCTCTCGTTTGAAACTTTCTTATGTTCTTAAGCTACTTTGTTAATAATTCAAACTAGTCAGCAAATACAGTGCCGAGGAAGCCTGCTCTGTGGAGTTTGAACCCAGGACTTCTGACTCCCTCAGTCCTTCAGTTTTGGATGATAAAGAACCACTGGGAGTATGGCCAGGTTCACAGTTACAAAATGGAGTGGAGCTATGCTGGTTTTGTCTAGAGGCTGTCCAAATCTGAGGAAAATCACAGTCTGTCTCAGAGTCACCATATTCTGCAGCTACACTGACCTGGAGTCGCTCGGTTCTATGTGAAATTAACAGACGTGTTGTCTCCTTCAAACAGTATAAGTTTGTTAAGACCGGAGTTGAGGGTTTGAAAATGTGGACCAATGAGAAGTGTTGTGTGATGTCACAATTGACAGTTTCTAAAGGCTTGATATATTACATTGGAAGTACATCACACATCAATTGTCTGATATGTTTGCTTGATTTCCATTTTTATCAACCATTATTACTACAAACACATAAGTTCAGAGAGGAGTAGCAGATGAGAACATAAGAACGTTTATAAATCGAGAGGGGCCCCATTCGCCCATCTTGCTGGATTTGGTTGTAAACATTGATCCCAGAATCTCATCAAGCAGCTTCTTGAAGGGTCCCAGGGTGTCAGCTTCAACAACATTACTGTAACATGTGCCAGAGCACTCAGAGATGGATCATGTATATCCTTTATATACCTACCTGTGATCAGTTCGTAGAAACGATAGACACTCTTTAGTGAACGCTTTTTACACCACTTTGAGCTCTAATTAGACATCTAAACAAACTTCTGAAAAGTCTCCTGCATTTTACCGCTAGGTGGATTGTGTTTCCTTTGCTATTGCAAATGAGTTCAGAGTGTGGCCTATTAAAGTCACTTACATTAGACACTAATTTGCCTGTTTTGACAGCTGTTCGTGATGCAGCGGTCTGATTATATGCACAAATAAAACATAATGTTATTGAAGCTGACGCTAGGATCTTTAAAGAAGCTGCTTGATGAGATTATTATTATTAGTTTATTTAGCAGATGCTTTATCCAAGGCGACTTACAGAGACTAGGGTGTGTGAACTATGCATCAGCTGCAGAGTCACTTACTAACTACCTCTCAAAGACGGAGCACTGGGAGGTGAAGTGACTTGCTCAGGGTCACACAGTGAGTCAGTGGTTGAGGTGGAACGGGGACCTCCTGTTTACAAGCCTTTTCTTTTAACCACTGGACCACACAGCCTCCTTCTGGGATCCAATAAGCTACTAACAACCAAACGAGCAAAAGATGGGGCGAATGGGGCCTCTCTCCGTTGGAAACTATGTTTTTAAGAAACCTACAGGCATGGCGGGTATTTTAATAAATGTAAACGCTGCTGTAATGTCACTAAAGGTGTTGTTGTGAAGAGATTGATTGCAGTCCTATTTGTGTTGGTACAGTAGCTGCTCAAAACACATCCTGCTTTGTGCATTGAAGACTAAACACATTTTTGCATATCTTTAATAATCTGCATTTCTGAATCCGGGTGATGACATTTCTGTTTGCATGGATTGTTTCGTTTAGTCTGAACTTGCACTGCCTAGAAAAACATTGAGAGCAGCTGGGTGGAGGAAGAGATTGGTTTTAAAAAGCATTGGTTATTGACATTAGCTTGACAAAGAGAGGCGATAATTCCTAGTGAGGAAAGAGGGCTGTGGGGGGTATGATTGGTATCATTGAAGTGTCAGTTTTCTGTAGTATCTTATGCAAGGTTTGGTTCCACTCTGAAATTGGCTACTTTATAGAGGAGACTTCCTGTAATTGTGTAATAGAAAAGTTCACTGAACTTGGTTGAACTCTGGCAAAAACACCCTTCTCGCTGTGTTGAGAAACCCCAATTCAGGGCTGCTTCAAAACCTTTCAATGTGACACAAACAACACAGGAGCCAAGCCGAATGATATTTCACTTTCTTTGTGCTGAGAGCAGAACGCTGGATCGGGTTTCCAATGATTGGGGGGGGAAAGGAAACATGACACTGGAAAGAAGGATTGATAATACTTGACTGTGCCTCCTCACTTACATGGCAGAATGTTTTCTGTTTACAATCTGTTTTAGTTTGTGTGTGTGTGTGTGTGTGTGTGTGTGTGTGTGTGGTTTTTAGAATGTATTATTCTGCTAAGATCATTATTGAGCAGGCTTAGTAACCAGTCTCTTTTTTCACCCTGGGGACTGTTTCTGAAAAGCTGGGGTTCGTTTTAGTGAAGACTCTGCAGGACTGCGTTTCTAATTGCTGATATGCAATTGGCATTCTTCCAGTAGTTTAATCACACAGACTTGTGCTCTAATTTTACAATGCTTCCCTCATGCTTTACCAGACCTCTGTGCTTTACAATGCTTCCAATAATGTTTACCAGACCTCTCTGTTTTACAGTGGCTTCCTATGTTTTACCAGTCCTCTGTTTTGTTTGCAATGCTTCCTATGTTTTACCACACCTCTCTGTGCTTTACAATGCTTCCCCTCTGTGCTTTTACCAGACCTCTGGTCAGCTTTGCATGCTTCCATGCTTTACCACACCTCTGTGCTTTGCAATGCTTCCTATGCTTTACCAGACCCTGTTGGCACAATGCTTCCCTCATGCTTTTACCACACCTCTCTGTGTTTTACAATGCTTCCTATTTTGCCAGACCTCTCAGTTTGTGCTTACAATGCTTCCCTATGCTTTTGCCAGACCTCTCTGCTTTTACAATGCTTCCTACCTTCTCTGACCGCCAACCCAACACTTCCAGAGGAAAGTATGCAATCCGCTCAACCATCGGCAATGCAACCAGACAGGCATTCATATTTCATATTTTGAATGCATCTACCCCAAGACCTTAGAGATATCTGTAAGAAAACAAAACTGTTTCCTTAATATCTTCTTGAGACCCGAGAACAGACCACACCATGCAGACAGTGCAAGCCATTCCAAATCACAGTGGTCTGATTTTACTGTCATCATACAGGCAACGCATACAGAGAAACGATGACTACTACTAGGTATAAGAACTAGCCCTATACAGATAAACAGATCATAAATTACTTGGCTCTTATCGCTGGACAGTTAGCGATCTCGACTCTTCTCCGTTTCCAAAGAGTCTCCAGTTTCCACAATAGATATATCCTCCAGCCCCCAGCCTCCTCTACTAGCTGAATGGCCACATTCCCCAGGCGTGAGGAGAGCCCCTCTCCTTATCTCTCTTTCAGCACGGACCCCGGAATGTGTCTCATCTTCACTTGGGAGTCAGCAGCTCCTCACTTAACATAAGAACATAAGACAGAGGAGACCCCTTTCAGCCCATCTTGCTCGTTTGCTGTTAGTAGCTTATTGATCCCAGAATCTCATCAAGCAGCTTTTGAAGGATCCCTAGGTGTCGGCTTCAACAACATTACTGGGGAGTTGGTTCCAGACCCTCACGGTCTCTGTAAAAAAAAGTGCCTCCTATTTTCTGAATGCCCTTTATCTAATTTGTGACCCTGGTTTCTTTTTTTTCAGGAAAAAAAGTGGCCTGGGTCGACATTGTCAATACCTTTTAGGATTTTTGAATGCTTAAATCAGATGTAGCGTAGTCTTCTTTGTTCAAGACTGAATAGATTCAATTCTTTGAGCCTGTCTCTGCACATGCCTTTTTTTTTAAACCGGGATAATTCTGGTCGGCTCTTCTTTGCACTCTTTCTAGAGCAGCAATATCTAGAACAGATGTCTCTGAGACATTACATGGTCAGAGTCAGTGTTTCTAGGCTCTGCAGCCCTGGTCAGATTTAAATACATGTTTATGAGTGATCTGAGAAGGGACTGTGAAGAGGCCGCTTTTTCTGTGACTTACAAAAGGCACGTGGGGCCATATTTACAGCTGATCTTTAATATAGGATTTTAAAAGTAGTTGCATCATTTTGATCGCAGATAGGGTTGGCAGGGGTTAAACAGATACACTAACTCCAATTCTGGCCTGTCAGAGCTGTGCATAAATAGATTGATAACTGACCAGATCACTGTATTGATTCACTGGCATCCCCTTCAGTTCCACCTCCCTCAAGTTGTGTTATTGCTTGCCTCCAGAGAGCTAGAGGGAAACTGAGGAGAGGGGAGGAGGAGGAACTGAGGGAGAGGGAGGAGGGAGAGAACTGAGGGAGAGGGAGAGGAGAGGAACTGAGGGGTGAGGAGAGGGAGAGGGAACTGAGAGAGGAGAGGGAGAGGGAACCCTGAGAGAGGGAGAGGGGAGTGGAACTGAGGGGAGAGGGAGAGGGAGAGTGGAACTGAGGAGAGAGAGAGAGAGGGAGGGAATGAGGGAGAGAGAGGGAGAGGAACCGAGGGAGAGGGAGAGGAACCGAGGGAGAGGAAGAGGAGAGGAACTGAGGAGAGGAGAGGGAGAATGGAATATATATATCGGAGAGAAGGGAGAGTGAACTGAGGGGAGAGGGAAACTGAGGAAGGGAAAGTGAGAGAACCGAGGGGAGAGGAGAGGGAGAGGGAAGAAAAAGGAAAGGAGAGGAGAGGAACTGAGGAGGGAGAGGGAGAGTGAACAAAGGAGAGGGAGAGTGAAACTGAGGGAGAGAGGGAGAGGGAACTGAGGAGAGGGAGAGGGAGTGGAACTGAGGAGAATCGAACTGAGGGAGAGGGAGAGAGAAAGGAGAGGGAGAGGGGAACTGAGGGAGAAGAGGGAGAGGGAGAGGGAGTGGAACTGAGGGGAGGAACTGAGGGAGAGGGAAGGGGAATCTGAGATCTGAGGGCCTGGGAGATTGTGTGTGTGCACAAGATGCACATAACTTTCAGGCCAGATTCTCAGAGCTATTTACGAAATAATTTGCATTAAGCGTGCTTGTTTTGTTTAGGACAGCAGAAACCCATCTGATAAAGTTACCAAACCAGAAAACAAGTTACCCTGGCCTGAAAACCCTTCCAGGTGCACAAGGAACTGAGCGGCCCGGTCAAAGCGGTTTCTCCTTAAAAACACACGCCAGAGAGCTACCCGGGCATATACCGAGGAAGGAACGACCGGTTTGGAACCTCGGTGCATTTCAGAACCTGTTTCAGCGCTCTCGTTGGTAAAATCGGAAAGTTAGCATCATCGCTTTTGATTTGTGGGATCACGTGTACCTTTAAAGGGTTAATGCAGGGGCTTGTGGGTAATCTCAAAAAGCTGCAGTAAATAGGGAATCCAGCCCGTTGTGTTTTATCTTGATGGCAAAAGAGAGGAGGATATATTTTTTGTTTTTTATTGAAGATTTCTGATCCCATGGTTACAAAGAACAAAAACGAAGAGTCCTGGGTAGTGAAATTGATTCAGAGTCAGTCCCATTCAGCCCATCTTGCTCGTTTGGTTGTAACTTATTGATCCCAGAATCTCATCAAGCAGCTTCTTGAAGGATCCCAGGGTGTCAGCTTCAACAACATTACTGGGGAGTTGGTTCCAGACCCTCACGATTCTCTGTGTAAAAAAAAGCACCTCCTATTTTCTGAATGCCCTTTATCTAATCTCCATTTGTGACCCTGGTTTTATTTTTTTCAGGTAGAAAAAGTCCCCTGAATTCGACATTGTCAGTACCTTTAGGATTTTGAATGCTTGAAATCAGATCGCCGCCAGTGGTCTTCTTTGTTCAAGACTGAACAGATTCAATTCTTTAGCCTGTCTGCATCACGACATGCCTTTAAAACCGGGATAATTCTGGTCGCTTTCTTTTACTCTTTTCTAGAGCAGCAATATCCTTCTTGTAGAGATGAGAAGAGTTTTTGCAGTAAGATCTCATGCACAGAAGATACAGTGTGTGTGTGTGTGTTTTTAGTGGATACACAGAGTTTCCCCAGTTCAGTACCAGCAGTTCTGCAGGGGTCTGTGTACCATCCAGCTCTCTCTCGGCTTGGGAGAGACAGCGACTCACACATCAGTGTTGGAGGACCGCCAGTACTCTGACTAACACCCCACGCTGCTGAGTCTCTGAGTCTCCTCAATGGAGGCAGATCATTCAGCCTTGAGCCTGCTTCCCCTCCACTGAAACCCTCACAAAAGCAGGAGCTATAGCATAAAGGAGGAACGCGACTCAACAGCTCTTAAAGGCTAAGGACGCAAAGCTTTTTAAAAGCCTCTCAGTCAGGGAAGGAGCTGCTTGTTTAATGACAGAAAAATAAGTCGTTGAAAGGGTGGGGAGAAGCTTCACTCTTGAAGGGAAATAACCAAACACAAACTGAACGCATCACTGGTTTCTAACCCAGGTGCAAAGCCAGATACTGTGTTCTAGAATGAAAAGTTGAGCATGTGCTTTTTTTCAAAACTGCACGCCTATATAGGGCAGCAGTGTGGAGTAGTGGTTAGGGGCTCTGGACTCTTGACCCGGAGGGGTGGGTTCAATCCCAGGTGGGGGGACACTGCTGCTGTACCCCTTGAGCAAGGTCTACCTAGATTGCTCCAGTTAAAAACCCAACTGTATAAATGGGGAATTGTATGTAAAAATAATGTGATATCTTGTAACAATAGTAAGCCTGGATAAGGGTCTGCTAAGAAATAAATAATAATAATAATAATAATAATAATATATATGAATGGAATACACAGCCTGAAGGGTTATGTCGTTCGCTTGCTGGCTGCAGCCACGGAAACAGACCCATTCAGGATTTTGCCTATGCTGTGTCTTATCACACCAGGTTTGTTATGCAAATGGCTTATGAGCTACATCACTGAAAAGGTAACATCGGCAGCCCAGAAAGGGCTTCATGATCGCGCTGATAAAATCAAACCATTCCCCACAACTCCTGCCTATTCACGCGACACGCCTGCAAAGTCACCGCTAAGGAAATACACACTAAAGGCTGACCTGCAAACCAGGAGAGATTACACGAGGATATCTGGCTGGCCAGAAAGGCAAGGTGAACGACACCAGGTAAGGCAACCCTGCACATTTCTGTAACCTTAACTAGACATCACTGGAAATCTAGGTGGCTGGTTTCACTGCAGGGGTTCTTGTCAAGGCTGGTTTCACAGCCCCCTGGTTAGCTTTGAACTACCCTAATGTTATCTCAGGTATGAAGTCTCCCTATGGGGAGCACAGTGTTTGAGATCCTCTGCTTCACCTGCTAGGATATTTTATAACTCTCTGTGTAACAAAACAAATTGCTTCCCACCTTCTGGATCTAAAGTTACAGGTTAGCTTTACCTTGTAGACCGCTTTGTCATTAAAGTCCTGGAATCATAGGAGGCTGTGTGGTCCAGTGGTTAAAGAAAAAGGTTTTGCAAACCAGGAGGTCCCGGTTCAAATCCCACCTCAGCCACTGACTGACTCACTGTGTGACCCTGAGCAAGTCATTTCCACCCCTTGTGTTCTTCGGAGAGGCGTAGTTGTGAGTGACTCTGCAGCTGATGCATAGTTCACACACCCTAGTCTCTGTAAGTCGCCTTGGATAAAGGCGTCTGCTAAATAAACAAAAATAATAATAATAATAATAATGCTAGAACCAAAGTCATCTAGATTTATCTTGCTCTTAATTGTATTAATACTTGCACTGTGATCCTTGAAAATGTTTTTTGTTGACGACTGTCCAGTCGCCTAGATAAGGCGTCTGCTAAGAAATAAAATAATAATAATAATGTGATGTGATGTTTATACACTGCAGAATAGACACATACTGTACAAATTAAAGTTGTCTGCAGGAGTTTATTTCATGGGTTTTAAAAAATAAAAATAATTTACAGTCCGCAATACTGGCCCATTGGGCGCCTCTGAATTCAAGGAGAGCCCTCAGAGACATTAAACATGCGTACCCAGCCACGTGAAAATAAAGGCGGTTTAAATTTCTGGTGTTTTGTTCGTTTTAAAATATTTTGAAACTAAACTGATGTGTACCAGCATTTAAACTTAGGTATTTGATTTAGATCTTAAATACTATTGAACCGCCCTTGCCTAGGAGCAGTGGCGGAGATTAGCAAGACAGCTCAATTTAATTTAGTAGATCTGTCGGTTTTATATTGTAAACTCATTCTAAAATATTAATAAAATAACGTTTGCTCTTTTATTAAAGGCCTACAATGTGTTTTAAAATCACTGAAGTAAACTGTAGTGTTTAACGTGAATTCTGCAGTAAAATTGGGTGGTTGTTTTTATAGGACATGTACGCATCGTAGTACAGAAATTTACCGTTTTTAACGAAAGTATTTTACAGTGGTATACAAAATAAATGAATAAATAAATAAAATAAATAAATATGAATCTGTCGGCGCTTCTTACTGAGGGCCTGCTGCCTGGTGCATCATGGGGAACAATTCGGTTGCCACAGAGATAAAAATAAAGTCACAAAATTAAACTTACAAACCACAAGTGTCACTGGTCCGCCTTTTAAAAAATTATTTATTATTTATTTTTTTAAAGGGGGGGTTTATAGTTTATCGCGTCCAGGGGCCCCCCTCCCGTGTGGTGTTTCTCTCTCTCTCTCTCTCTCTCTCTCTCTCTCTCTCTCTCTCTCTCTCTCTCTCTTTTCTCCCGCCAAAATAACACAATGGTTGCTTTTGTTAAAATGGGTCATTTTGAATCAGAATTGACAATTGCAACCAGAGAGGGAGGGAGAGAGAGGCTGAATGGCGCTCTGCTCAATACTGGAGGAACAACACAAAGACATACGCGCTGTGTTTAATTAATGTTTGATATCAGATCACCGCTACATTATTTCTCTCCTCGATACTAGCAAAAAAAAAAAAAAAATCAGGGGCGGAGCTGTTTCATTTCCTCTGTGAAAAATGAGAGAGGGAGGGGGTCCTGAATTGTATATGAGCGGAAAAGGCGTCATTGTAACCCAGCTTGCAAGCTCGCTAGCTGGGAGTCTGCAAATAATAATGCGGCGACCGGGAGCAATGCAATAATATACGAGGGAAATGTAATATAAAGACGAGGGCTACCCTTTGCAGGGGCATTAAAGGCAATATTATTAGTATTGATATGTGCGTGCGCGGTTATTTATATTTCAAAGCGACCGTGCCGATTGTAAAGGGAAGGCATACATACATCGACCCCAAAAATGCTGCAGTTTCGCGGTCTCATCAGCCTACGGGGAGTAATAAATGAGATCGGCTGTGAAATATGCAGAATTACTCAATGGTAATGGATATCCATCCTTACACGAACAACACGGCGGTGAATATATGGAGACCCGGAACAGGCAATGGGTAAGCTGCTTTTAAATGCGTTTCATCGATTACATACATATTATTATTATTATTATTATTATTATTATTATTATTATTATTCAACCACTCGTGCGTGTTGCGATATCGTGTCGCGATTCTGTAGCGGGTTGTATCTAAAATAAACTGGTTGGCAAAATTGATATTTGTGAAAATGAAGCCCAGCGGTAATTTCGGTAGGTTTTTCTGGTTTTTCCTGTGCTGTCAACGTGAAACGGCTGAAATAGTTACGGTAGCGTTAAACTAAGCTACCTTGAGGAAAATACATGTAGACGTATATTTATATTGTTACTGTATCGTTGTGTTTTGTATTTATCGATGAGCAAATGCAGAGGGCGCCGGGAGTTTACCTCAGCTGTAGAGTTCCGCAGCGCCTGTACTTATTATGAGACTGTATGCTTGGCAATTCTGCAGACTGGAAGTAGTTTATATCACCCTGTTTTTTTTTTTTTTTTGGTCATAAAGCTCGGTCCTGGATCTTTCTTTCATTTTTTTGTCTGAGTGTGAGAGGCTCGGAAGCTGTGTTGTTGTTTTCCCCCCCAGATATTTCTGTATATGCTGCTGTTTCGGAGAGATTTCTCAGGGAAACCCGTCATTTACATGAAAACAAATACATACTATAAACACGACCCAGCCTTTAATAACCCTACAGCACCTCATTTAAAAGCTAGAATGACAAATGCACCTTTTTTAAAAAAAAAAAACGTATTATTTTCACATTTAATTCTACAGCATCGCTCGATATGTGTTATTTTTAGTGTGACGCGTGTTATGCTGTATAACGCAGACCCGTATTCATACACAGAAACACACAGCGCACAGACTGATTATATGAAGAATTATTATGACCTTTTTTTTATGCTCTATATATAATCCATGTAGTTTACTATATCCTATATCTTAATCTATGTCTAATCAATTCCATACAATAAACCAAACACAATGTTTACAGTGTGTAATACAAGTCCAGAGAGGTCATGTTAAGGTTATACAATGCCACAGTTCTGCCCCACCTAGAATACTGTGTGCAGTTTGAGCCTTTCACTCTATAAAATATGTTATTACACAGGAGAAGGGCAACTAGGCTGATCCCAGGACTGAGTTACAAAAACCTACGAGGACAGGTTAAAATCTCTTCAGCCTCAAAAAAAAGAAGGGAGAGAGGGACTTGAAAATCAGACATGGAATAAAGTGAACTGAGACTTCAAATTTAAGAGGAGGAGAACAAGGCATCGATGGAAGCTGAGTAAAGGAAGTTTCGAGCAGAAGTTTGGAAAAACTTTGACGCAGAGGGTTATAAATGCATGGAATAGCTTACCAGGTTCAGTGGAGGAGCTAAAACGCTGTTTAGTTAAGCCCAGTCGACACCCCTATTGCTTCTCCTGTGTGTGGATTTTGTGATTTTACACTCTTTAGTGTTTCAGCCTTCCTGTCTGCATTCTAGGCCTAGCAGGTTTTGAAGAGTGTTTTGAAGCAGCCCTCGCTCATCTCTGGTCATAACTGCCAATACATTTTATAAAGAACATAAGAAGTTTCCAGTCGAGAGGAGGCCCCATTCAGCCCATCTTGCTTGTTTGGTTGTTAGTAACTTATTGATCCCAGAATCTCATCAAGCAGCTTCTTGAAGGATCCTAGGGTGTCAGCTTCAACAACATTACTGGGGAGTTGGTTCCAGACCTCACGATTCTCTGTGTAAAAAAAAGTGCCTCCTATTTTCTGTTCTTGAATGCCTTTATCTAATCTCCATTTGTGACCCCTGGTTTTTTTTCAGGTCAAAAGTCCCCTGGGTTGACATTGTCTTTACCTTTAGGATTTTGAATGTTTGAATCCCGGATCACCGTAGTCTTCTTTGTTCAAGACTGAACAGATTCAATTCTTTTAGCCTGTCTGCATACCGACATGCCTTTTAAACCGGGATAATTCTGGTGACTCTTTTTTTGCACTCTTTCTAGAGCAGCTGATTATCCTTTTTTAAAACGAGTGACCAGAACTGAACACAATATTCTAGGTGAGGTCTTACTAATGCATTGTAAAGTTTTAACATTACTTCCCCTTGATTTAAATTCAACACTTCTCACAATATATCCGGAGCATCTTGTTTGGCCTTTTTTATAGCTTCCCCACATTGTCTAGATGAAGACATTTCTGAGTCAACATAAACTCCTCTGTCTTTTTTTATAGTTCCCTTCTTCAATTTCAGTATCTCCCATATGATATTTATAATGGATCGGAAAACCCGCCAACGTTTCCTGATCCAGAGGCATTAAGGGATATTTGTGCCTGTGGTTTTGAAAACAGGTGTTCATTTGTCATGCTGTTGTCACAGATCTGGTGTTTGAAAAAAGCATGTAGGGAAGTATCATTATCACAATATCTGGTTTTAGGATGAAGGCCAGTTGTGTTCAACCCCAGCCCCTGGTTCCTTTCCTTGGGTACAGCCGGACTTTTTTTATGACAGTCAGGATTTTTTTACCAGCCCAGATAAGGGGTTAGACTCATCGAAGTGGATTTACTGTCCCATTTTGAGACTGCCAGGAGGTGAGGCGCAACGCCACTCCACCTTGAAGTCATGAGTGCTGATCTGATTCAAGCATTCAAAATCCTAAAAGATATTGACAGTGTCGAACCAGGGACTTTTTTTGACCTGAAAAAAAAAAAGAAACCAGGGGTCACAAATGGAGATTAGATAAAGGGGCATTCAGAACAGAAAATAGGAGGCACTTTTTTACACAGAGAGAATTGTGAGGGTCTGGAACCAACTCCCAGTAATGTTGTTGAAGCTGACACCCTGGGATCCTTCAAGAAGCTGCTTGATGAGATTCTGGGATCAATGTTATTAACAACCAAACGAGCAAGATGGGCTGAATGGGGCCTCCTCTCTTGTAACCTTTCTTATGTTCTTATATAATCTGACTTCAATGCTGTCTTGTGGGGTATGCGCGTCCCTTTAGCGTTTGAATTTTAATGCTACGTTGGATTGCTTTAAAAAAACTTGTTCTAAACAATCAAAACAAAAAAAAAAGAACAATTATTCTTATCTGCTTCATTGAACGAAACAATAACACGGAAAACATCTTTAATTCCAAAAGAAATTTCTCAGTTTGTTTGCCTGGCCTAGAAAATCTGTTGTTAGTTACAGCATTTATCATTTCAGGTGCTTTTATGCTTACCACACCCTCTGTGCTTTTACAATGCTTCCTATGCTTTTACCACACCCTCTGTGCTTTTACAATGCTTCCTATGCTTTACCACACTCTCTGTGCTTTTATAATGCTTCCCCTATGCTTGACCACACCTCTCTGTGTTTACAATGCTTCCTATGTTTTTTTACTCAGACCCTCTCTGTGCTTTACAATGCTTTCCCTATGCATTGCTCACCTCCCTCTGATGGCTTTTACATGTTTCCTTTATGTTTTGCCGGACCCTCTCTTGGTTTTTACAGTGTTTCTCTATGTTTACCATGGACCTCTCTGTGCTTTTACAATGCGTTTCCCTATGCTTTACCAGACCCTCTGTGTTTTACAATGCTTCCCTATGTTTTTACCACACCCCAGTTTTTTGTTAATGGCTTCCCATGTTTTAATACCAACTCTTGTGTTTTAATGTTTCACTATGCTTTTTGCCACGCCTCTGTGCTTTTGCTAAATTTTTCCCTATGTTTTGGTCACACCTCTGTGCTTTTTACAATGCTCCCCTATGCTTTCCCATGCCTTCTGTGTTTACCAATGCTTCCCCAGTGCCCTTCATGCCCTCTGTGCTTTTCAATGGCTATGTTTTATCAGAGACCTCCAGTTTTGTTAATGCTTCCCTATGCTTGACCACACCCTCTGGTGCTTTACCAGTGCTCCCTATGTTTTACCACACCCTCTGTTTTACAATGTTTCCCATGCTTTAACCACACCTCTCTCTGTGCTTTACAATGCTTCCCCTATGTTTTTACCACCTCCTCTGTGGCTTTACAATGCTTCCCTATGTTTTACCACAACTCTCTGTGCTTTTACAATGCTTCCCTATGCTTTACCACACCCTCTCTGTGCGTTTTTACAATGCTTCCCTATGCTTTTTACCACATTCAAACTCTCTGTTTGTAATAGTTTGTTCGTTCGGGACTTAGATTTAAGGAATATTTTCTTAACCTCATTGAAAAAGAGAAGTTTTGTTTCATAGTTTTCTGTTTCTATGAGATTGGTTTCACAGTGTATCACAGCAGCATAGGGACTCTAAAAAACATGAACCTTTTTTTTTCGGGCAGAACGCGGACGTTGGAATCAGAGAATTTTACAAAACTTAGGTACTTTTGCAGTGTTCCATCTCTATCTAACCAAGCGTACCTTTTAAACATAATGTGTGTACTAAAGACTTAAATCATATTGAAGAGAAAAAAAAAAACATCAACAAACAGCAGACAGAATAGTTGAAGAAATAAATTATTTAGAGATTTTTAATCTTTTCACTGTATAAAAAAATGTTACTGGGTTGTATAATTGTTGAAAAAAATAAATGGTTCTGTTTTTGGACAGTTTTTTCAATTGTTATTTTGCTATAAAACAAAACTTACATACAATAGAAACATCTTGCATGTGTTTGAATTCTGTGCTGTCGATGCAAAGGATATAAGCTGCTCTAGAAAGAGTGCAAAGAAGAGCCAAGAATTATCCTGGGTTCAAAAGGCATGTCGCATGCAGACAGGCTCAAAGAATTGAATCTGTTCAGTCTTGAACAAAAGAAGACCACTGCGGCAATCTGATTCAAGCATTCAAAATCCTAAAGGTATGTAGACAATGTCGACCCAGGGACCTGAAGAAAAAAGAAACAAGGACCAGGGGTCACAAATGGAGATTAGATAAAGGGGCATTCAGAACAGAAAATAGGAGGCACTTTTTTTACACAGAGAATTGTGAGGGTCGGGAACCAACTCCCCCAGCAATGTTGTTGAAGCTGACACCTGGGGATCCTTCAAGAAGCTGCTTGATGAGATTCTGGGATCAATAAGTTACTAACAACCAAACGAAAGCAAAGATGGGCCTAATGGGGCCTCCCCTCGCTTGGGAAAACTTTCTTATGTTCTAAGTGCTGTAGAGGCATTAAACAGCAGATTATCTGCACAAATTTCATTGAAAAACAACCCAGTGTTGTGTTTTCCTCCCATCTTGAAAGTTCTCTCTTCAGAACACTGTTCAATAAAGCTGACTTACACAGTTCGACACAGAACAATCCTTGCCTTTTGAACACAGCCCTGTCTCTCAAGTCCTGGACTTTTGTAAAAAGTAAACAGAACCTCCCACCTTATTGTTTAATGATTTCAAAACCTGGGATTTAGGGGCTACAGTGCAAAACTGCCTTTATCAATCTTTTTCTTCTGGTTAAAAACTTGTAGAAGAGACTCCAAACATTGAGTATATGGCACACAGCTCTGGATAAAGTTTTAGTATTGATACCTGAGTCTGGGCTCTCAGGGGTTTAGAATGCTACCGTCTGTTTTTTGTTGTAGCCTTTATCCTACCTGACAATAAACAGAAAATGAGATAACAAAAAAATAGATGACGTGGAGTTTCTTGGCATTGTGTTTGTGAAGCACAGTCGGCTGTGCCCCTGTTTGCTTTGGCTTCGTTGCTTTGAGTTGCAGAGCTGGGAACCGGACGGTTGAGGACATGGCTTGTTTGACTTTCTCGGTGGAGGTGAGCTTTGATTTCTCTTAGGGGTGGGGAGCAGTTCAGTCTCTGTGCCTCAAGCCTGTCGTAAGAACTTAAGAAAGTTTCCAAATCTTGAGGAGGCCCCATTCAGCCCATCTTGCTTGTTTGTTGTTGTTAGTAGCTTATTGATCCCAGAATCTCATCAAGCAGCTTCTTGAAGGATCCCAGGGTGTCAGCTTCAACAACATTACTGGGGAGTTGGTTCCCAGACCCTCACAATTCTCTGTGTAAAAAAAGTGCCTCCTATTTTCTGTTCTGAATGCCCCTTTATCTAATTTTGTGACCCCTGGTTTTTTTTTCAGGTCAAAATAGTCCCTGGGTGGAGGCATTGTCTATACCTTTTAGGATTTTGAATGTTTGAATCAGATCACAAGCGTAGTCTTCTTTGTTCAAGACTGAACAGATTCAATTCTTTTTAGCCTGTCTGCATCGACATGCCTTTTAAACCGGGATAATTCTGGCGCTCTTCTTTGCACTCTTTCTAGAGCAGCAATGCTGTACAAGGTGGCTGTTAAAGGGGATGTCTTCTGGTGTTGTGATGTGTGTTAAAGGGGATGTTTCATGCAGGGATAGTAAACTAGAAAAGAGAAGCGAGGAGAAAGCGATTCTCTCTCTGTGAGCCGCGTGATTTTATATAGGGCGCAAAAGCGATGGTTTTCAAATTCAAGACGGTCGCAGCTAAGAGCCGGAAGAGCCGGCTTTACAAGAGAGATCAAATATTTTCAACTTTTGCCACGTCGTGTAACGTAATCAACAACAGCCAATCAGGAAAGAGTAGGAGGTTCCTTCCGCTTTAATTTCAGATTTGCTGCTAAAGCGGCCAATACAACAAGTAGTTATCAATATATTAATAAAGATGCAGAATGGTGGGCTGTGGGTGTACAGATTCGATTACCGAGTGAATATGAACTATACTTAATTATGTAAATGAGGTCATATATATATATATATTTTTGTGCTAAACTGCACATTGAAAATAATTCTGCACCTGCTACTATAACAAGCATTTTTTTGATAAATTAACTGCATACAGAGTTTAAAAAGATAAAGCAAAAAACGTTTATTTGGTGTACATATATTATATTTTAACAGTTTTTAACAAAATTAATACAAAACGAGAGGGGGGGTGGGGTTACAATTAGGTTTTATAAAAAAATATTTCTAATGTTTCGCTCCTCGGTTTTTGTCTTCAGTTCTGTCAAAAGAGTTTTATTTTCTCGCTGGTATTTACTGTTTGTTGCTTGGCAACCAAAATCCACAGTACCTGCAGCCGTGATTTGGACGGACTGTCCACTGAGGTTTACCCTGACTCCAAGCCCCTTCAGTGTGATTGGATGGATGTCCAGTCTCTCTCTCCCCCTCCTCTTCTCCTCTCTCTCTCTCTCTCTCTCTCTCTCTCCCCTCCTTTCTTTCCTCTCTCCCGTCCTCTCTCTCTCTCCCTCCTCTCTCCCCCCCTCTAAATCCCCTCTCTCTCTCCCTCCTCTTCCCCTCTCTCTTCCCCTCTCTCCCCTCCTCTCTCCCCCTCTTTCTCTCTCTCTCTCCTCTCTCTCCTCTCTCTTCCTCTCTCCCTCCTCTCCCCTCTCTCTCTCCTCTCCTCCTCTCTCTCCCCCGTCCTCTTCCCTCTCTCTCCCCTCCCCCTCTCTCCTCTCTCTCCCTCCTCTCTCTCTCCCCCTCTCTCTCTCCCTCCTCTCTCTCTCTCCTCCTCTTCCCCTCCCTCCCCCTCTCTCCCCTCTCTCTCTCTCTCCCTCTCTCCCCCCTCCTCCTCTCCCCTCTCTCTCTCTCTCTCTCCCTCTCTCCCCTTCTCCTCTCCCCTCTCTCTCTCCCCTCCTCTCTCTCCCTCCTCTCTCCCCCCTCTCTCTCCCGTCCTCTCTCTCCCTCCTCTCCCCCTCCCTCTCTCCCCCCTCTCTCTAGCCTCCTCTTCCCCCTCTCTCTCACTGCATATTCCCCTCTCTCTCCCCTCTCTCTCTCTCTCTCCTCTCTTCCCCTCTCTCCCTCTCTCCCCCCCTCTCTCTCTCTCTCTCCCCTCTCTCCCCCTCTCTCCTCTCTCCTCTCTCAATTCTCTTTCTGGCATGAGACGAGAGTCCTCTCTCCCCCTCCTCTTACCCTCTCTCAAATCTCCCATCCAAAAACAAAAAACCATTGTTCCTCATTTTGAACAATATAACTGCCTCCCTCCTCTTCTTCCCACCCCCACTCTCTCTCCCTCTCTCCCCCCCATCTCTCTCTCTCCCCTCTCCAATTCAATTCAATACCTGCTCCCTTGGGTTGTGGCAGGCGGGCACATACTGTGCCTAGATTTTGCAGTTAACCAGCAAACAGTGAAATGGATGATGTCAGTCTCTCTCCCTCTCTACAATTACAGAGATTATAACAAGCATTGGATGGATGCTGATTGTCCTCTCTGTGCTTTGAGGGGATGGGTACCTCCCTCCCTCTTCTTTCCATTCCACCTCCCCTCCTCTGTGCTTGAGGGGTCCTCCCTCCTCCCTCTCCTCCATGAGGGTCACCCCCAGTCTAATGGCTGTGTGTAGGGTGTCACACTGTCCCTCAGGTTGCTGTAATGGCAGACACATCTGAGGGGTGGGGTCAGTCTAATTTGCAGTCTGGGTGTCCAGGGGTGGTGTGATTGGATGGATGTCTCTGTGTCCTCTCCTCCTCTAATGGGCTCCCTCTCTCTCTCTCTCTCTCTCTCTCTCTCTCTCTGCCTCTCTCTGCTTCTCTCTCTCTCTGATCTGTGTAATTATACAGCAGTCGGTGTGATTGGATGGATGTCTAATGGCTGTAATCTCTGTGTTTGAGGGGGTGGGGTCAGTCTAATGGCTGTAATCTCTGTGTCCTGAGGGGGTGGGGTCAGTCTAATGGCTGTAATCTCTGTGTCCCTGAGGGGTGGGATCAGTCTAATGGCTGTAATCTCTGTGTCCCGAGGGGTGGGATCAGTCTAATAGCTGTAATCTCTGTGTCCTGAGGGGTGGGGATCAGTCTAATGGCTGTAATCTCTGTGTCCTGAGGGGTGGGGGTCAGTCTAATAGCTGTAATCTCTGTGTGTTTGAGGGGGTGGGAATCAGTCTAATGGCTGTAATCTCTGTGTCTTGAGGGGTGGGATCAGTCTAATGGCTGTAATCTCTGTGTCCTGAGGGGGTGGGATCAGTCTAATGGCTGTAATCTCTGTGTTTGAGGGGTGGGTCCAATAGCTGGCTGTCTCTGTGTCTGAGGGGTGGGGTCTAATGGCTGTAATCTCTGTGTCCTGAGGGGTGGGGTCAGTCTAATAGCTGTAATCTCTGTGTCCTGAGGGGTGGGGATCGGGGTCTAATGGCTGTAATCTCTGTGCTTGAGGGTGGGGGTCAGTCTAATGGCTGTAATCTCTGTGTTCTGAGGGTGGGGTCAGTCTAATAGCTGTAATCTCCTGTGTCCTGAGGGGTGGGATCAGTCTAATGGCTGTAATCTCTGTGTCCTGAGGGGTGGGATCAGTCTAATAGCTGTAATCTCTGTGTCCTGAGGGGTGGGGTCAGTCTAATGGCTGTAATCTCTGTGTCCCTGAGGGGTGGGGTCAGTCTAATGGGCTGTAATCTCTGTGTCCTGAGGGGTGGGATCAGTCTAATGAGGGGGTGGGACTGTAATCTCTGTGTCCTGGTGAGGGGTGGGATCAGTCTAATGGCTGTAATCTCTGTCCTGAGGGATGGGATCTCTGGTGTCCTGAGGGGTGGGATCAGTCTAATGGCTGTAATCTCTGTGTCCTGAGGGGTGGGGATCAGTCTAATGGGCTGTAATCTCTGTGTCCTGAGGGGTGGGATCAGTCACAATGGCTGTAATCTCTGTCCTGAGGGGTGGGATCAGTCTAATGGCTGTAATCTCTGTGTCCTGAGGGGTGGGATCAGTCTAATGGCTGTAATCTCTGTGTCCTGAGGGGTGGGATCAGTCCTAATGGCTGTAATCTCTGTGTCTGAGGGGGTGGGATCAGTCTAATGGCTGTAATCTCTGTGTCCTGAGGGGGTGGGATCAGTCTAATGGCTGTAATCTCTGTGTCCTGAGGGGGTGGGATCAGTCTAATGGCTGTAATCTCTGTGTCCTGAGGGGGTGGGGTCAGTCTAATGGCTGTAATCTCTGTGTCCTGAGGGGTGGGGTCAGTCTAATGGCTGTAATCTCTGTGTCCTGAGGGTGGGATCAGTCTAATGGCTGTAATCTCTGTGTCCTGAGGGGTGGGATCAGTCTAATGGCTGTAATCTCTGTGTCCTGAGGGGGGGGGGTCAGTCTAATGGCTGTAATCTCTGTGTCTGAGGGGTGGGATCAGTCTAATGGCTGTAATCTCTGTGTCTGAGGGGGTGGGATCAGTCTAATGGCTGTAATCTCTGTGTCCTGAGGGGTGGGATCAGTCTAATGGCTGTAATCTCTGTGTCCTGAGGGGTGGGATCAGTCTAATGGCTGTAATCTCTGTGCTTGAGGGGGTGGGATCAGTCTAATGGCTGTAATCTCTGTGTCCTGAGGGGTGGGGTCAGTCTAATGGCTGTAATCTCTGTGTCCTGAGGGGGTGGGATCAGTCTAATGGCTGTAATCTCTGTGTCCTGAGAGGGGTAGGGTCAGTCTAATGGCTTAATCTCTGTGTTCTGAATGGGACTCAGTCTAATGGCTGTAATCTCTGTGTCCTGAGGGGTGGGATCAGTCTAATAGCTGTAATCTCTGTCTGAGGGGTGGGATCAGTCTAAGCTGTAATCTCTGTGTCCCTGAGGGGTGGGATCAGTCTAATGGCTGTAATCTCTGTGTCTGAGGGGTGGGATCAGTCTAATGGCTGTAATCTCTGTGTCTGAGGGTGGGGTCAGTCTAATGGCTGTAATCTCTGTGTCCTGAGGGGTGGGATCAGTCTAATGGGTTGTAATCTCTGTGTCTGAGGGTGGGGTCAGTCTAATGGCTGTAATCTCTGTGTTCTGAGGGGGTGGGATCAGTCTAATGGCTGTAATCTCTGTGTTCTGAGGGGTGGGATCAGTCTAATGGCTGTAATCTCTGTGTGTCTGGGGGTGGGATCAGTCTAATGGCTGTAATCTCTGTGTCCTGAGGGGTGGGGTCAGTCTAATGGCTGTAATCTCTGTGTCTGAGGGGATCAGTCTAATGGCTGTAATCTCTGTGTCCTTGAGGGGTGGGATCAGTCTAATGGCTGTAATCTCTGTGTCCTGAGGGGTGGGGTCAGTCTAATGGCTGTAATCTGTGCTTGAGGGGGTGGGTCAGTCTAATTTGTAATCTCTGTGTTCTGAGGGGTGGGATCAGTCATGGCTGTAATCTCTGTGCTTGAGGGATGGGATCACCTAACTGTAATCTCTGTGTTCTTGAGGGGTGGGATCAGTCTAATGGCATCTCTTGTCCTGAGGGTGGGATCAGTCTAATGGCTGTAATCAGGCATGAACAGTGGGGTCAGTCTAATGGCTGTTTCAAATACCTGAGAACTGTGGGGTCAGTCCTAATGGCTGTAATCTCTTTGTCTGAATGGAAAACTCCAGCTGTCTCTGTGTGAGGGGGTAGGGTCTCCTTGGCTGTAATTAAAATGTGTTCTGGGGTAGGGTCAGTCTAATGGCAAAAATCTCTGTGTCATTGAGGGGTGGGGTCAGTCTAATGGATGTAATCTCTCTCTGTGTTTGAGGGGGTGGAAAAGTCTAATGGCTGTAATCTCTGTGTCCTGAGGGGTGGGATCAGTCTAATGGCTGTAATCTCTGTTTTGAGGGGGGATCAGTCTAATGCGGACATAATCTCTGTCTTGAGGTGGGGGGTCTAATGGCTGTAATCTCTGTGTCTGAGGATTGGGTCAGTCTAATGGCTGTAATCTCTGTGTTTGAGGGGGTGGGGTCAGTCTATTGGCTGTAAATCTCATTGTGTTCAGGGTTTTTTGCCAAAGCAAAATGAAATCTGTGTGACGAGGGGTGGGATCAGTCCACAGGCTGCAATAAATCTGCGGTCTGAGGGGTGGGGCCTGGGCCCTAAAAATAACATTGTCCCAAAAGGGGAGGAAACCTTTTTAGGTATATGAGGGTTATTGGAAAAAAAGGCTTTCTGTTTTCAGACCCTGGAAGTCTAGCATTGCAAAAATATGCCGAGGGGGTCATTCAGGTCTTCTTTTGTTGGAAAATCTAAAAGATAATTTTCTTTTCAGACTTGGTGGGGCGTTGCCCAATGGATGTTTTGCTTGGAGGGGCTGGTTTTGTAATCTTAATCTGTGTGGGTTGGATTCTTGGGATGGAATGTTAAAAACTCTGTGGACTTGAGTTCATCTAAACACTGTTGTTTTGTAACCAAACTTGCTTCATTCAAAATAGTCTGGTGAAACATTGAGGAACTGGGCAAAGGTCATTCCCATGGCAAAATGACATTTAATACTGTGGGTAGTTTAAAGAACTGTGTATACTGCATGCAGGCAAATGTGCAATATAAATACCATATACAGGATACTGAAATTGAAGATTTCAAATGGGAGATGGAAAAGTTCATCCTAGGGTTTATGTTGACTCCAGATGTCATATCATCTGAACAATGGAAGCTATAAAAATTTTTGTGTATCTAAACCACACTTTCCAAAAATCGTTAACTTAATAGCGACATTGATAATTATAAATGGTTTTAAATCAAGTTTTGACCCCCTTTAAAGTTAAAAAGGACTTCACAATGAATTAGTAGGATTTCATTTAAATATTGTGTTCAGTTCTGGTCAAGATTTTGTCCGAGCTGTGGTCTGGATATTGCTGCTCTAGAAAATCATAGAGTGACCAACCACAAATTATCCCAGCGTTTAAAGGCATGTCGCTATTACATTAGTAAAGACAGGCTAAATAACATTGCCAAATTTTTTCAGTCTTGAACTTGAAATATATTAATAAATAACGGCCTATTCAATTATTCAACCCTGTTTCAAAATCAAAAATAAAGAAGTCATTTAGGGTTTAGGAACATCAACCTGAAAAAAAGAAAACCAAAGACGTTGAAGGGGAATTAGATAAAGGTGGCATTCAGAACAGAAAAATCTAGGCACTAATTTTAAACAGAAGTGACTGAGGGTTTGGAACCAACTCCCCAGTAATGTTGTTTAAGCCGACACCCTAGGATCCTTCAAGCTGCTGTGGAGGATGATTCTGGGATCAATAAACTACTAACAACCAAACAACCAAGATGGGCTGAATGGGGCCTCCTCTCGTAGGAAAGTTTCTTATGTTCTAATTCCATCTCACTGTGTTTGTGTGTGTGTGTGTGTGTGGAATTGAAGAAGGGGTATTTCTTACAGGAGTTTTTTAGTTCACAAGCTTTCATCTGAAAATAGTCCTGGTGTTGACTTGCTGTTCAAATGGTACAAAGCAGTGTGCAATTTATCACAAAATTAGTGCAGACACACACACACACACTGACAGTCGCACACACTGACACTAAAGGACATTGCCGCACAGAAAGAAAAGAAGACACTATAGAATTACACACACACACAGGCACACACACAGAGACACAAAAGAATTGAATTCGTTCAGTCTTGAACAAAGAAGACACGCATCTGATTCAAAACATTCTCCAAAAATCTGTACAGACACAACAGGGAACTTTATCAACCCGAGAAACAAACCACACAAATGGAGATTAGATAAAGGGGCATTCACACAAAAATAGGAGGAAAAATTTTTACACACATTGTGAGGGTCTGAACTCCCCTTAATGTTGTTGAACACACACCCTGGGGATCCTTCAAGAAGCTGTGATGAGATTCTGGGATCAATACACTCCTAACAACACATGGAGCAAGATGGGCTGAATGGGGCCTCCTCCTCGTTTGGAAACACTTCTTATGTTCACACACATTGTGTGTGTGTGTGTGTGGTGTGTGTGTGTGTGTGTTTACACACACTAGTGTTTTTAGTTCACAAGTTTTCCTGAAAAATAGTCCCTGGTGTTGACACACGTTCAATACACAAAGCAGTGTGCGATTTATCACAAAACACGACACACACACACACACACATACCTGGCCACACCCACACACACACACACACACGCCATGACATACACACAGGTGCACACACACACACAGACACAGGTGCTGACACACCCACCCACTGAGACACTGACTTACAGTAGCCTCAGATGCTTCCTGGAATCATGTGTCCGTTAGTGTTTGGATACAAAGTCCGAGTTTTGTTTGTGTGCCTTTAAACAATTAAGACATAAATAAGTGCTGACATGAGACAATCCTGGCAATAAAACAAGCGTGCGTAATCTTCAATAAGGGAACTGAACACCCGCCTCCCACTGCGAGACAAGCCGCACAGCAGAACACGCGTCCTTACTGTTTTAATAGATCTGTAGCCTCATAACAAGTTGTTTTTAAGCTAGCACAAAAAATGGTAGAAAAACGAGAACCAGCTGGCTCGAAAAGGCACCAACCATTGCTCTTTTTAGGCGACCATTTATTTATTTTTGGCCTAGGAACCATGGTCTGAAGGTTTGTCTGGAGACCCTGTGTATTTTTTTATCTTGGAACCATGGTCAGTATTTGGACCCTGTGTATTTCTATCTTGGAGTACGCAGACATTTACCCTGAGTGTTGTGGTGTAGCAGCTTAATGTTTCCCCAACTGGTGTAGCTGATGCATTGATAGTTAACCCTTCACGGTCCCATGTTTTTAAAGTATTTTATTCCCAGTAAAACAGGTTTAAAAGTCTCTGCATATCAACAGGACTCTCAGTACTGCATCTCCAGCCATCTCCTTGTTCTCTGTATTTATCACATACCTCTTCATAGTCGAGCATACCGATAAATCATCTCCTGATCGCTCGTTTCATCACCAAACTCCTCTATCACGCGATCGAGTCGTTATTTTATTACTGTAACATCTCAAAACGCTCTGCAGATGTCTGTGATGTTCTTTGAGCGCTGGATGCAGAAGCAGCTGTCTTGTTTGCTTGTGGTCGTGTTATCTGTGGTGCAGGGCTGTGTGTTGCTCAGATCCGGCCCTTTTGGCTTCTCTTTTGTGTTTTGATCGTTAACGCTTCCTCTCTGGTGTATTAGGCTGTTAAAATGCCCACTAATAACAACCTTATTTAATTTGCTAAACATTTACCACAGTAACAATTTGAACCAATTTTCAAATATATGATCGACTGGGAATTGCTAATCCATAGGGCTGTGATGTTTGCAGTTTTAGCTGGCTTGTTATTTATTAACTAACAATAAACAGTGTTTATTGGCTGGTTTTATTAATTATTATTATGTATTTCTTTAGGCGCCCTTATCCAGGGCGACTTACAGTGTTACAAGATATCACATTATTTTTACATACAATTACCCATTTATACAGTTGGGTTTTACTGGAGCAATCTAGGTAAGTACCTTGCTCAAGGATACAGCAGAGTGTCCCCCACCTGGGATTGAACCCCGACCCTGGGTCAGAGTCCAGAGCCCTAACCGCTACTCCACACTGCTGCTCATTTGTAACTAGCTTGCCTAGATCACAACACAGAGATGTTAATGATGAACTGCCCTGTCTCTCCTGTCCTCGTGTGTTCTGCAACACGTTGCTGGATCACAGCAGTAAGGATTTGAGAAGAATTGGATCCGTCTGGAAAGGCAGTCGCTTGGGCAGCGTTGCAACAGAGAAAACCTGGGAGTTCAAAACCCTCGGGAATACAGGAAGTCTGAAACATCCGGAAGTCTGAGAAATGAGTTTTCAGTGGATTTTAAGAAATGTGCAAGCCTGCTATCTACACCCTCAATCCAGAGACCAATACAAGGATACAGCACAGTCATGCAATACTCAACACTGTGAATTGATAAAAGGCTGCTTTTAAGTTACTGTCGAAATTGGAACTGAGGAAAAACACAGATTTAAGCAAACATTAAAACCTGTTTGTTTGCCTGCATTATCAACCTCTTGTATTTGGCTGGGTGAGTGATTGCACACTTCCTGTTGAAACAGAAGTCAGTTTGGTGTTTGTAACTCTGTGGTTCGGCTGTGTTTGCTTGATATGGTATCTCTGCTTCAGTGCATCATACTCGAGCTGTGCGATTTGAAGGAGAGCTGGCAAGTTTATCAATTTTATCGACCTAACTATGAACAACAAATCTTCAACTTAGACCATGGAGGCGCTTTTCCTCAGACACAGGCTTGTGGGTTTTGCAGCCAAGTACAGAAGCAAAGAGGAGGCTGGGTAATACAGTGGTGAGACCACACTGAAGTACTGTCAATTCCTGCTCAGCACAGTACCAAAAGGGACACTGTGGACCTGGAGAGAATCCGACAAAGGACATCCAGACTAATCCGGGCTTAAATGGACTGAGCTCAAAAGAGGCTGAAGAATTCAGCCTGGAACAAAGGTAAGGGGGGGCGTGATGAAGTCT
>JAHFZB010000537.1:0-40346 GCA_036884735.1 Huso huso
TTGCATCGGTGTGCTTCGTTCAGTTACGTGTTATCAAAACCCAGCTGTGGATGTGTGTCGTTCGCCATTTAAAACTGCATTTCACCGACATTGAAATGCGCAAAACAACACCAAAACAAATGGCCTGTGAGCAATCCTGCGCCAGCTGCGTGCGCAACAATTAAATTTAAAACTATGCGCTAGCGCGTAATGGCCTGCGTTAAGCCGTTCAAAACCCGCGTTTTCACCATTGAAATCATAAAACAACGCAAAATGAAAGGCCTCGCGGTCTCAGACTGGCTGTGCATGTGCAGCACCTCGGTAAAACTACACAGCTGCGCCACTAATAAATTGGCTAAAACTACGTAGCTGCGCGTAGTTGTGGCGGTTGCCCGTTCAAAACTGCATTTCACCATTCAAATGCGTAAAACACCAAAAATGAAGGTATAAACTGTCCTGACAGTAGCTGCATCGCGCGATAATTAAATCTAAAATTAATGCGGCTGCATGTGCCACCACCTCGGCTAAAACCTACACAGCTCGCGTACTATCGTTCATGGATTCAAAACTGCATTTTACCATTAATAAGCCTGAAAACTGACGCAAAAGTGAATGGCCCTGCGCGGTCCTGAGCGCGGGTGTGCTTGCACAGTAACTCGACTAAAACTACACAGTTGCACATGCACAAAACTCGGCTAAAACGCAGCTGCGTATTGTGCGTTCGCCATTTAAACTGCATTTTAACATTTATATATCAAAAGCGATACCATAAGCGAATGGCCTGCGCCGATCCTGAGCATGTGCACATGCGCCAGCCCCTCGGCGAAAACTATGCGCTGGCGTGCATGCATTAGCCGGGTTCAAAACTGCATTTCACCGGTAAATCGCATGAAAACAACACCAAAAAATGAAAGGCCTGCGCAGTCCTGAACCAGCCTAGCATGTTGCAGCCTTCTCGGCTAAAACTACACAGCTGCGCTGTACGTAACTCAGCTAAAACTCATTAGCTGCGCTTGTGCGCCAATGTCGTTTGCCATTCAGAACTGCGTTTTACCATTCATATCGCAAACGACACAAAATGAAGAGATACCAGCAGGTTCTGGACATGGCTGCGCGTGCATGATAACTAAGATCTAAAATGCAGCAGCTGCGTGCCCAAAACCTCGGCTAAACTACACAAAGCGCGGGCATATCGTTAGATCTTTCAAAACTGCATTTTACCATTTATATGCACAAAAACGTCACCAAAAAAAAGTCTGTGCGGTCCTAAAGCCAAGCTGCACATGCGGTGGCTTTCGGCTAAAACTACGCGGCTATGGCAGAAACTTATTTCAAAGTACCCAGCTGCACATACATATCGATGCGTAGCTGAAAACTGCATTTTAACGTTTATATGAGCAAAACGACACCAGAATGAAGGCCTCCACCGGACCCTGGCGCCGCAATGGCGCGTGTGCAGGCTACCTGACTCGCGCGTGCATATCGTCGCCTTTGAAAACTGCATTTTACCATTTATATGCACAAAAGCGGCGTAAAAGTGAGATGGCCTCGCGCGCCGGTCCGGACGCAACCTGCGCGTGTTGCAGTAACTCAGCTAAAAACCCAGCTGCGCATCGTGTATCGTTAGCCTTTGAAAACTGCATTTTACATTTATATGCACAAAACGATAACAAAAAATTAATGGCCTCGCGCAATCCTGAAGACGCGGCTGCGAGGGCAGCATCTCGAGCTAAAATTACGCCAATGGCGCATGCGTGTCGTTTACCGTGAAAACTGCATTTTACCATTTGCCAATGTGCAAAAGCGATGCAAAATGAATGGTTTGCGCAATCCTGAGCGCAGCTGCGCGTGTGCAGCAACTCGGTGGAACCTACGCCTTTCTGCGCGTGCGGTAATGCGTTACTCGTTCAAAACTGCATTTTTAACGTTTATATGCATAAAACAGTAGCACCAAAAATGAAAGACCTGCACGCCAATCGCCAGGCATGGCCTGCGCGAGAATGCGCAACAACTTTCGACCAAAAACTACACGGCTCTGCGCGTGCGCGGTAACAAATCTAAAAAAAACGTGCGCTTCTGCGCGTCGTATCGTTTACCAGCAAACTGCCTTTGCATTTATATGGTAAAACGACTTTAAAAAAATGAAAGGCCTCCATGACCTATGAGCGTGGCTCGCATGCATCGCAACGCGACACAACTGCGCATGTGTATCGTTCGCCGTTCAAAACTGGTTACCATTTATGTCGGAAAAGATGCCAAAGATGAAAGACCTGCACCAGTACGGAACACGCCTGCGCACGTGCAACAACTCAGTTAAAATGACACAACTGCATATGCAACCTTCTAAATAAAATTAAGCAGCTGCGCGTGTGTATCGTTCTGGTTTCAAAAAACTGCGTTTTTTTACCATGTATATCGTAAACGGCGTAAAAGTGAATGGCCTGCGCAATCCTGAACGGCTCTTGCGTGCACAATTATCTCGGCTAAAACACTTGACTGCGCATGTGTATGCGTTCGCCATTAAAAACTGCATTTTACCATTTATATGCAAAACGACACCAGAAAAGAAGGGCCTGCGCGGTCGAGATTCAGCTGCACATGCGCAGTAACTTCGGCTAAAACTACCCAGCTCAGCGTAAGCGTGTCGTTCTCCTTTGAAAACTGCATTTTACCATTTATGTCATGGCATCAAAAAAAAAGGTATGTGCGGTCCTAAACCCGGCGCGTGCGCGGTAACTTCGGCTAAAACTCGCAGCTGCGTCGCGCAACAACTTCGACTAAAACCTACGTGGCTCGCGTATTGTCGTTTGCCGTTCGGAACTTCGCGTTTTACCATTCATATCATAAGCGACACAAAAATGAAAAGACCTGCACGGTTCTGAACGCAGCTGCTGCGTGCGCAGTAACTCGTCAAATTGCGCGGCTGCGCGCCCAAAACCATTTCAAAACTACACGGCAAACGCCCGGGCATAATGGTTCGTCTTTCAAAACTGCGTTTTACCATTTTATGATAGCAAAACATCGCAAAAGGTCAGTGCAGTCCTAAACCCGGCTGCACATGCGCGGTGGCGACTAAAACTTCGCGGCCTGCGCGTGCGGCAACTTCGATAAAACTCGTGGCTGCGCATCAGTATCGTTTGCCATTTTAGAACTGCGTTTTACCATTCATATCACATAAGCGACACAAAATGAAGGCCTGCACGGTTCTGAACGCGGCTGCGCGTGCGCGGTAACTCGTCTAAAGTGCGCGAAACGTGCCTTCGACTCGACTAAAACTACACAGCAGCGCGGGCCAATGCGTTCGCATTTTCAAAACTGCGTTTTACGTTTATGTCATAAGCGATAACAAAATGGATGGCCTACTCAATCCAGGCGTGGCTCGCGTGCGCGGCATCACGGCTAAAACGCACGGCAGCGCATCGTGTCGTTTACCGTGAAAAACTGCGTTTTAACATTTATATGGGCAAAGCGACACCAAAAATGAAGGGCCTCCGCGGACCTGGGCATGGCTGTGCGTAAGCGCGGCATTTTACACAGCTGCGCGTATATCGTTCGCCGTTCAAAACTGAATTTTTACCGTTTATGTATGCGGAAAAGATGCCAAAGATGAAGGCCTGCGCGGTACTAAACGCACCCTGCGCCCGTTGCAACAACTCCAGTTAAAATGGCCACAACTGGCGTATGCGACAACTTCCCTAAATTCGTGCAGCTTGCGTGTGTATCGCGTTCACCCGTTCAAAGGCTTACATTTTACCATGTATATTGCGCAACGACGGCGCCAAAGTGAATGGCCTGCACGCCAATCCTGAACGCTTGACTCGCGCGTGCACAATTATCTCGGCTAAAAACAGCTGCGCGTGATGTTGTGCGTTCGCCATTAAAACTGCATTTTACCATTTATATGTGCAAAGCGACACCAGAAAGAGGGGCTGCACGCGTTCTGGACGCCAGCTTTGTAGCATACGCGGTAACTTTCGACAGCTATTTCTAGCATCGCGTGTCGTTCTCCTTCGAAAACTGCATTTTACCATTTATGTAATGTAAAGCGTCACCAAAAAAAAGTCTGTACGGTCCTAAACCCAGCTCGCATCGCGCAGTAGCTTTCGGCTAAAACTAGCGGCTGCGGTGCGCAACCTTCGGCCTAAAACTACGTAGCTGCGCGTGTGTGTCGTTTGCCGTTCAAAACTGCATTTTACCATTTATATGAGCAAAACGACACAAAAAAAAGGCCTGAAAGTTCTGAGCGCAGACTGCTGATAACGCATCTAAAGTCGCTGACTCGCGGCTGCGTGCTTAAAACCTCGCTAAAAACTACGCAACCGAAGCCAGACATATCGTTCGTCTTTCAAAACTGCGTTTTACCATTTATATGCATGAAACATCACCAAAAAAAGGAATGGTGCGGTCTTGAACCCAGCTGCGCATGCACAGTAACTTCGGCTAAAACTCGCGGCTGCGCGATATGCAACAACTTCGGCTAAAACTCGGTAGCTGCGCGTAATGTGCGTTTGCCGTTTAAGAACTGCATTTTACCATTCATATGCGCAAGCGACACAAAAAATGAAAGGCCTGCACGGTTCACCAGACGCGGCTGCGCGTGCGCAGTAACTCGTCTAAGATGCGCGGTCGCATGCACAAAACCTCGGTAAACTACCAGCAGACGGGCATATGCGCTCACGTTTGAAAACTGCATTTTACATTTATATCATGAGCGATAACAAAAATGAATGGCCCCACTCAATCCCGGCGCGTGAAGGCGCATGCACAGTATCTGGAAAACCAAAAACCACAGCAAGCTCGGTAAAATCAGTTGCACGTGTGTTTACCGTGAAAAAACTGCATTTTAACATTTATATGAGCAAAAGCGACACCAAAAATGAAGGCCTCCGCAGACCTGAACGTAGCTAATGCGCATCTCGGCTAAAACTACACACAGCGCATGCGTATCGTTCGCCGTTCAAAACTGAATTTTACCATTTATATGCGGAAAAAGATGCCAAGATGAATGGCCTGCGCCGGTACTGAGCACCTCTTTGCGCGCAACAACTCAGTTAAAATGACACAGCTGTATGCAGCAACTCGGCTAAAAACCGCTGCGCGTATTGTATCGTTTGATCTTCAGAACTGCATTTTACCATTCATATCATAAGCGACACAAAAATGACAGTCCTGAACGGTACTGCGCGCGCGCAGTAACCTACCGTCTAAAACCACAGGCTAAGCGTGCCCAAAAAATCGCTAAAATCTACACGAACGCGCAGGCATATGCGTTGCCTTTCAAAACTGCATTTTTACCGTTTTGTGCGAATGGCTTCGCAAAAAGGTCTGTGCGGTCCTAAGCCCAGCTGCGCGTATGTGATAACTCAACTAAAACCGCGCAGCTGCGCATGCCAGAAACTTCGGCTAAAACTACGTAGCTGCGCGTATTGTGTCGTTTGCCGTTCAGAACTGCATTTTTACCATTCATATACGCCAAAGCGACACCAAAAAATGAAAGGCCTGCACAGTACTGCGCGCAATAACTTCGTCTAAAATTACGCGGTATTACGCGCAAACCTCGGCCTAAAATCCACACAGCAGTTGCGGGCATATCGTTTGCCTTTCAAAACTGCGTTTTACCATTTATATCGCCAAAAACTTCACTAAAAAAGGTCTGTGCGGTCTAAACCCAGCTGCAATGCGCGCAGTAACTTCGACTAAAACTACGCGGCTGCGCATGCGCAACAACTCGGCTAAAACTACGTAGCTGCGCATGTGAAATGCGTTTGCCGTTCAGGAACGAAATTTTTACACCATTCATGAAACAAAGCGACGCAAAATGAAAGACCTGCACCAGTTCTGAACCACAGCTGCGCGTGCACAAAACCTCGGCTAAAACTACACAGCAAGCGCAGGCATATGCGTTGCTTTTGAAAACTGCATTTTACCATTTAAATCATAAACGTCAAAAAAAAAGGTCTGTGCGGTCCTAAAACCCAGCGCGCATTGCGCAGTAATTCGGCTAAAACTACGCTGGCCGCGTCATGCGCAGAAACCGGCTAAAACTACCCAGCTGCGCATGCATGCGTTAAACATTCGAAACTGCATTTTACATTTATGCACAAAGCGAAACAAAAATGAATGGCCCTCGCAGATCCTGGGCGTGCGCATGCGCATCATCTCGTTAAAATCTACACAGCTGGCGCGCGCAGTTATCGTTTACCGTGAAAACTGCATTTAACATTTATATGAGCAAAACGACACAAAATGAAAGGCCTCCTGATAATTAAAAACGAATGGCTGCGCGTGCACTGGAACTACACAGCTGCGCATGCGTATGCGTTCGCCGTTCAAAACCGAATTTTACCATTAATAAGCGCAAAACGGCGTAAATGTGAATGCCCTGCGCAGTCCTGAGCGAGATGCGCACAGTAACTTTCGGCTAAAACTACACAGTTTTGCGCAGAAACTCGGCTAAAACACCCAGCTGCGCATGTGTGCGATCACCATTAAAACTGCATTTTTAACATTTATATGCGCAAAACGATACCAAAACAGATAGCCTGCGCAATCCTGACGCAATGCACATGCGCAGCTATTTGGCTAAAACTATGCAGTTGCGCATGTGTATGCATAAGCCGTTCAAAACTGCATTTCACCATTGAAACGCGCAAAAATAACAAAAAAATGAAAGGCCTGCGCGGTCCTGAACCCAGCTGCGCATGGTGCAGTACCTCGGCTAAAACTACAGCTGCGCGCATGCGCAACTCGGCTAAAAAAATATGCGTTGTATGCGTTTGCCATTCAGAACTGCGTTTTTACCATTCATATCGAAAACGACACAAAAATGAAAGGCCTGCAGAGTTCTGAGCGCAGCTGCGTATGCGCAGTAACTCGATCTAAAGACGAGCGCGCGTGCTTAAAACCTCTGCTAAAACTACACAGCAAGCGCGGGCATGTGCGTTCGTCTTTCAAAACCGTTTTACCATTTATATGCAAAACGTCACAAAAAAGGTCTGTGCAGTCCTAAACCCAGCTGCACATGCGCAGTAACTTCGGCTAAAACTACGCAGCTATCGCAGAAACCGGCTAAAACTACCCAGCTGCACATGCATATGCGTCGCCTTTGAAAACTGCATTTTAACGTTTATGAGCAAAACGACACCAAAAATGAAAGGCCTCCACCGGACCTGGAACGCAGCTGCGCACAGCAGCACGGCACAGCTGCGCATGCGTATGCGATCGCCTTTGAAAAACTGTATTTTACTATTTATATGCACAAACAACGCGTAAAAGTGAATGGCCTGGCGTAGTCCTGAACATAAATGCGCATGCACAGTATCTCGCTAAAACTACGCAGTTGCGTGCATGCACAGAAACTCACGGTTAAAACACCCAGCGCGCATGTACGCGTTCGCCATTCAAAACTGCATTTTACCATTTATGTGCAAAACGACACCAGAAAAGAAAGGCCTGCGCAGTCCGGAACGCAGCTGCGCATGCGCGCAGTAACTCAGCTAACCACCAGCTGCGCATGCGTGTCGCGTTCGCCTTTGAAAACTGCATTTTACGTTTATCGCAAACAATAACAAAAATTAATGGCCTGCGCATCCTGAACGCAGCTGCGCATGAGCAACATCTCCATTAAAATTACACAGCATCGCGTGTCGTTTACCGTGAAAAACTTTGCATTTTACCATTTATGTCATAGCGGCGCAAAAAATGAATGGCCTGCGCCAATCCTGAGCGCAGCTCGCGTGGTCTGCAGCAACTTCGAATAAGACCTGCGCAGCTGCGCGCGTCAAATACGTTCGCCGTTCAAAACTGCATTTTAACGTTTATATCAAAACGACACCAAAAATGAAAGGCCTGCGCAATCCTGAACGCAATGACTGCTATGCGCGGCAACTTCGGCACAAAAACTACACAGCTGCACATGCGCGGTAACTCGTCTAAAATTCGCGGCTGCGTGCGTATCGTTTACCTTGAAACTTCATTTTAACATTTTATGAGCAAAACAAAACCAAAAAATGAAAGGCCTCCGCAGACCTGAGCATGGCCCTGAAGATGCGAGCCCTGGCTGAAAGAGCTGCGCATCGTATCGCGTTTACTTAACTGAAACAACATTTACCATTTATATGCACAAAAGCGGCGTAAAAGTGGATCGGCCTCGCGGTCCTGAGCATGAATCGCATGCACAGTAACTCAGTTAAAATGACACATCTGGCGCATATGCAGCAACTCAGCTAAATTGCAGCTGCGCATATTGTATCGTTCACCGTTCAAAACTGCATTTAACATTTATATCGCAAAATGATACCAAAATGAATGGCCTGCGCCAATCCTGAGCGCAGCTGCGCGTGCGCAGTAACTCTGCAAAAACTACACAGCTGTGCATGCGCAGAAAGTTGATAAAACTACCCAGCTGCTCGCGTGTCGTTAAGCCAACTGAAAACTACATTTTACCATTTATATCGCATGAAAACGGCGTAAAAGTGAATGGCCTGCCTGATCCTGAGCGCAGCTGCGCATGCACAGTATCTCGGCTAAACCACTTAGCTGCGCATGTGTGTGCGTGCGCCATTCAAAACTGCATTTACCATTTTATATCGTAAAACGTCACCAAAAAAGGTTTGTGCGTCTAAAAGCTGCACATGCGCGGCTTCGGCTAAAACTACGCGACTCGCGTGCGCGAAACTTCGACTAAAACTACCCAGCTGCGCATTTTACATCGACCATGCTGAAAACGCGTTTTACAACGCCATGATAACAAAATGGCCTACATGATCCTGGGCGATGGCATCATGCGCGCATCTCGGCTAAACTACCAGCCAGCGCATGCGTATCGTTTACCGTGAAAAACTGCCTTTTAACATTTATATGAGCAAAAACGACACAAAAATGAGGGCCCTCCGCAGACCTGAGCATGCTGCGCATTGCGGCTGCGATTTCTACCTGTGGCCTGCGCATGCGTGTCGTTCGCCGTTCAAAACTGATTTACCATTTATGTCTGCGGAAAAGATGTAAAAGTGAAAGGCCTGCGCGGTCCGGAACGCACCCGCGCATGCACAACAACTTCAGCTAAAACTGCGCCGCTCATATGCAGCTTTCTCGACCAAAATATGCAGCTCGCATGTGTATCGTTCGCCGTTCAGAACTGCATTTACCAGTCATATCATAAAAGCGACACTAAAAAGCGAATGGCCTGCACAGTCCTGAACGCAGCTGCTCATGCGCAATCATCTTGCAAAATACTACACAGTTGCACATCGCGAGAAACTTCGGCTAAAACCCAGCTGCTCGCGCGGTAATGGATTTACCTTTCGGAACTGCATTTACCATTTATATCGCATAAGCGACATAAAATGAGACCTTAAAAGTTCTGAATGGCCTGGGCGATTCCTGTGCGCAGCTGCGCATGCACAAAACCTCAGCTAAAACTACACAGCAGAGCGACATATCGTTAAGCTATTTCAAAACACGTTTTACCGTTTATATGTGCAAAACGATCGCCAAATAAAAATGAATGGTCCTGCGCAATCCATGATAACTCGATAAAACTACGCAGCTGCGCATGCGCAACCAATAACTCGGCTAAAACTACCCAGCTAGCGCATGTGTCGCGGTTTGCCATTCAGAACTGCATTTTTACCATTCATATATCGCAAACGACACAAAAAATGAAAGGCCTGCACAGTTCTGAGGCGCGGCCGCGCGCATCGCGATAACACACGTCTAACATGCATGCGCATGCCCAAAACCTCGGGTAAAACTACAGAGCAGCGCAGGCATATGCGTTAAGCCTTTCAAAACCGCATTTTACCATTTTGCACAAAACGCTTCGCAAAAAAGGTCTGTGCAGTCCTGAACGCAGATAGCATATGCGCAGTAACTCGGCTAAACTACGCGGCTGCGCGTGCGCATGACAACTTCGGCTAAAACTACAGCTGCTCATAATGGCGCTTGCCGCTCAAAACTGCATTTCACCATTTATATGCACAAACGACGTAAAAAAAGTGAATGGCCTGCGCGGTCCTGAATGCAGATAGGCATGCACAGTAACTTCGGCTAAAACTTCGCAGTTGCGCATGCGCAGCACCTCGACTAAAATATGCAGCTGGCGCATGGCGCGTCGCCGTTCAGAACTGCATTTTACCAGTCATATCGCAAAACGACACCAAAACGAAAGGCCTGCACAGTCCTGAACGCAGCTGCTCATGCGCAATATCTTAGCTAATGCTACAGTTGCACATGCGCAGAAACTTCGGCTAAAACACCCAGCTCGCGGATGTATGCGTTCGCCATTTAAAAACCGCATTTCACCATTGAAATGCGCAAAACAACACCAAAACGAATGGCCTGCGCGGTCCTGAACCCACCTCGCAAATGTGCAGCAGCTGCCTCGGCTAAAACTACACAGCTGCATCGCACTGTAAATCGCTAAAACTACATAGAAGGCGATGTGTTGCCGTTGCTCAAAACTGCATTTCACCATTCAAATCGTAAAACACCAAAATGAAAGGCCTGTGCTGTCCTGAACGGTAGCTGCGCGCAGATAATTCGTCTAAAATTATGCAGCTGCACATGCCCACCACTCGGCTAAAACTACGCAATGCGCATGCCTGGCGTTCGCCGTTCAAAACGCATTTTACCATTAATAAGCACAAAACGACGCCAAAGTGAATGGCCTGCGCAGTCCTGAACGCAGATGCGCTTTGCACAGTAACTCGGCTAAAACTACACAGTTCCTTACGCAGAAACTTCATTTCAGAAACACCCAGCAGCGCGTATTGTGTGCTCGCCATTTAAAACTGCATTTTAACATTTATGCGCGCAAAACGATACCAAAACGAATGGCCTGCGCAATCCTGAACGCAGCTGCACATGCGCAGCTATTCGCAAAACTATGCAGTTGCGCATGTGTATGCATAAGCCGTTCAAAACTGCATTTCACCATTGAAATGCGCAAAACAACACCAAAAATGAAAGGCCTGCGCAGTCCTGAACCCAGCTGCGCATGTGCAGCACCTCGGCAAAAACTACACAGCTGCGCATGCAGCAACTCGGCTAAAACTACGTGAGCTGCGCATGTATGCGTTTGCCATTCAGAACTGCGTTTTACCATTCATATCGCAAACCACACAAAAAAATGAAGGCCTGCAGAGTTCTGAACGCAGCTGCGCGTCGCAGTAACTCGTCTAAATACGCAGCGCGCGTTCCCAAAACCCGGCTAAAACTACACAGCAGCGCAGGCATATCGCGTTCATCTTTCAAAACTGCATTTTACCATTTATATGCGCAAAACATCACAAAAAAGGTCTGTGCGGTCCTAAACCAAGCTGCACATGCGCGGTAAAAGGCCTCTAGACCTGAGCGCAGGCGGCTGCGCGTCCGCAGGCTACGGCTACCAGCTGCGCATGCGTATCGATCGCCTTTGAAAACTGCATTTTACCATTTATATGAGCAAAACGACGCCAAAGTGTAGATAGCCTGCGCAGTCCTGAACTAAAATGCGCATGCACAGTATCTCGGCTAAAACCGCGCAGGCGCATGCACAGAGCTTCGGTTAAAACACCCAGCCTAGCGCATGTGTGTCGTTTCCATGCATTCAAAACTGCATTTTACCATTTATGTACCAAAAGCGACGCAGAAAAAGAAAAGGCCTGCGCCGGTTCGAGACGCAACTCGCGCATCGCGCCAGTAATCAGCTAAAACTACCCAGCTCGCATCGCGTGTCGTTAAATGACTGAAAACTGCATTTTACATTTATGTCGCATAAAACAATAACAAATTAATGGCCTGCGCAGTCCTGAACGCGGCTGCGCATGAGGGCAGCATCTCGGCTAAAATTACAGCAAGCGCTTGTCGCGTGTCGTTTACCGTGAAAACTGCATTTTACCATTTATATCGCATAAAACGGCGTAAAATGAATGGCCTGCGCGATCCCTGAACTCAACTGCGCATGTGCGTAACTTCGGGTAAGACCCCACGCGGCTGCGTAAGTATCGTTCGCCAATTTCAAACCTGCATTTTAACGTTTATATCGCATAAAACGCGACACCAGAAAAAAAAAGGCCTGCGCGGTCCGGAACGCAACTGCGCGTACGCAGTAACTCAGCTAAAACTACCCAGCTGCGCATGCATTATCTCGTTAAGCCTTTGAAAAACTGCATTTACATTTATATCGCCAACGACGCGTAAAAGTGAATGGCCTGCACAATCCTTGAAGGCAAAGCTCGCATGCACAGTATCTCGGCTAAAATACACACAGCAAGCGCATGTCGCGTTATCGTTTACCGTGAAAACTGCATTTTACCATTTATATAAAACGACAACAAAAATTAAACGCCCTGAGCAATCCTGAACAGCAGCTGGCGCATGAGCAGCATCTCGCTAAAATTACACAGCAGCGCATTCGTATCGCGTTTACCGTGAAAAACTGCATTTTACCACATAGGCGCGCAAAACGAAACCAAATATAAAAGGCCTCCGCAATCCTGAACGCAGCTGCGCATGCGAGGCATCGGCTACACAGCAGCGCATGCGTGCGTTGCCTTTGAAAACAACATTTTACCATTTATATGCACAAAAGCGGCGTAAAAGTGAATGGCCTGCGCGGTCCTGAGCGCAGAATCGCATGCACAGTAACTCAGTTAAAATGACACATCTGCGCATATGCAGCATCTCGGCTAAAACATGCGCGGGTATGCGCGTATTGTATCGTTCACCATTCAAATGCAAAAACACCAAAAATGAAAGGCCTGCGGCAGTCCTGAGCGTAGCTAAGCGCGCGTAATTCCGTGTAAAATTATGCAGCTTTCGGCCTAAAATATGCAGCGCGGATGTGTATCGTTAGCCATTTAAAACTGCATTTCAACATTTATATCGCAAAGCGATACCAAAAAAAGGTCTGTGCAGTCCTAAACCCAGCTGCACATGCGCAGTAACTCATAAGAACATAAGAACATAAGAAAGTTTACAAGCGAGAGAGGCCATTCAGCCCATCTTGCTCGTTTGGTTGTCACCAACTTATTGATCCCAGAATCTCATCAAGCAGCTTCTTGAAGGATCCCAGGGTGTCAGCTTCAACAACATTACTGGGGAGTTGGTTCCAGACCTCACAATTCTCTGTGTAAAAAAAGTGCCTCCCTATTTTCTGTTCTGAATGCCCCTTTATCTAATCTCCATTTATGACCCCTGGTCCTTTTTTTTCTTTCAAGTCAAAAGAAGTCCCCGGGTTGACATTGTCTATACCTTTTAGGTTTTTTGAATGTTTGAATCAGATTCGGCGTAGTCTTCTTTGTTCAAGACTGAATAGATTCAATTCTTTTTAGCCTGTCTGCACACGACATGCCTTTTTAAACCCGGGATAATTCTAGTTTGCTCTTCTTTGCACTCTTTCTAGAGCAGCAATATCCTTTTTTTTGTAACAGGGTGACCAGAACTGAACACAATATTGAAAGGTGAGGTCTTACTAATGCATTGTAGAGTTTTAACATTACTTCCCTTGATTTAAATTCAACACTTCTCACAATATATCAAGCATCTTGTTAGCCTTTTTATAGCTTCCCCACATTGTCTAGATGAAGACATTTTCTGAGTCAACATAAACTCTAGGTCTTTTCATAGTTCCCTTCTTCAATTTCACTATCTCCCATATGATATTTATAATGAACATTTTTTGTGCCCGCATGCAATACTGTACTTTTCTCTATTAAATTTCATTTGCCATGTGTCTGCCCAATTTTGAATGCGGTCTAGATCATTTTGAATGACCTTTGCTGCTTCAACAGTGTCTGCCACTCCTCTATTTTTTGTCGTCTGCAAATTTAACGGTTTGCTTACTATATCAGAGTCTAAATCATTAATGTAGATTAGGAATAGCAGAGGACCTAATACTGATCCCTGTGAAACCACTGGTTACCTCACTCCATTTCGAGGGTTTTCTCCTCTAATCGAGTACTTTCTGTTTCTACCTGTTAACCACTCCCTAATCCATGTGCATGCATTTCCTTGAATCCCTACCGTTCAGTTTGAGAATTAATCTTTTATCGCGGACTTTGTCAAAAGCTTTCTGGAAATCTAAATAGACCATGTCGTGACATGCTTTGAAGTTGTCCATTTTCAATGTTGCATCCTGAAAAAAGTCAAGTAGGTTAGTTAGACATGTCTCCCTTTCTAAAACCATGCTGGCTGTCACCCAGGATATTATTTACCATATAGGTAATTTTCCATTTTGGATCTTATTATAGTTTCCATAAGTTTACATATAATAAGTCGAGGCTTATTGGTCTGTAGTTACCTGGTTCAGTTTTGTCTCCCCTTTTTGTGGATGCGGTATTACGTTTGCTATTTTCCAGTCCATCGGTACAACCCTGTGTCAAGAGACTGTTGCATGATCTTGGTTGGCGGCTTGTAAAGAACTTCTTTCATTTCTTTGAGTACTATTGGGAGGATCTCATCCGGCCCAGGGATTTTGTTTATTTTAAGAGCTCCTAGTCCCTTTAACACTTCTGCCCTCTGTTATGCTAAAGTTATTTAAAACTGGATAGGAACAGGTCGACATGTGGGGCATGTTGTCCGTGTCCTCCTTTGTAAAAAATGTGAAAAGTAATCATTTAATATATTTGCTATTTTTTTTTTTCTTCATCTATGATTTTGCCATTTGTGTCTCTTAGACATTTAACCTCCTCTTTGAATGTTCTCTTGCTGTTATAATATTGGAAAAACATTTTGGAATTGGTTTTAGCCCCTTAGCAATATTGATTTCTATCTCTCTCTTGGCCTTTCTAACTTCCTTTTTTTTTTGACTTGTGTTTGCAGTTCCAAGTACTCTTTCAGTGTGCTTTTGTTTTGGTCCCTTTTAAACGCTCTGTAAAAGTGCCTTTTTTTTAAGCTGAATATTTTTTTTTTAATTGATCTATTAAACCATTTTGGTATTTTGTTTTAGATTTAGATTTGTCTACTTTTGGGGGATGTAATTGTTTTGTGCCTCTAGTACTACATTTTTTAAAGACAGCCACCCTTTTTTTCTGTGGATGTTTTCTCTATTTACTCAATCTACTTCTGTTAGTCTCTGTTTCATACCTTCATAGTTTGCTTTTCTAAAATTTGTAAACCTTAGCTTTAGTCATTACTTTTGGGGTTTTAAAAAAATATTTCAAATGAGACCATGTTGTGGTCTGGGTTTGCCAATGGCTCTTTGACCTCTGTTTTAGTTATTCTGTCTTCATTATTTGAAAAGGACTAAATCAAGGCATGCCTCCCCTCTAGTCGGTGCCTTGACAAATTGCGTTGGGAAGCAGTCATTTGTCATTTCCACCATTTCAATTACGCATCCGTCATTGTTGCCCCCATCGGGTTTTCCCATTTTATACAGGAAGTTGAAAACCCCATTAAAAGTGAAACTTCTCCTTTTCTGAACGCATTTTCTAATGTCATTGTACAACAGATTATTTTGCTCGGCGCGTCTGAACAGCAGCGGTCTATAGCATGCTCCTATTATTATGCCCTTTGAATTTGTGTCCATTATTCATTATATTGATTCTGCATTGTTTTCTTTGTCCTGATTTAACACCTGGGCTTCAAGGCTATTTCTTGTGTATAGCGCTACCCTCCGCCTCTTCTGTCCTGCCTGTCTTTCCTACCCAGTTGTGCCCCTAACTGATATTATATTCGTCTCCATCACTCTCCAGACAACCAAGTTTCTTTTTTTTTTTTTGTAACACCTATCACATCGTGGTTACGTTAGTGCTAAAACTGAATGGCCTGCACGCAAACTGCTAAAACGCAGCTGCGCGCGCGCCGTATCTGAAAACTGCATTTTACGTTTATATGCGCAAATGCGATAACAAAATGGCCCTAAATCCTGAGCGTAACCAGCATGCGCAGCATCTCGGCTAAAACTACACAGCTGGCGCATGTATCGTTTACCGTGAAAACTGCATTTTAACATTTATGAGCAAAACAACACCAAAAATGAAAGGCCTCCGCGAACCTGAACGCAGATGCGGCGCGTGTACAGTGCGGCGGCTAAAACTTCAGCTGCGCGTATCGTTCGCCGTTCAAAACTGAATTTTACCATTTATATGCGGAAAACGATGCCAAAAGTGAATGGCCTGCACAGTCCTGAACGCAGATGCGCATGCACAATAACTTCGGCAAAACTAGCTGCGCGTGTGCAGCACACCTCGACCAAAACACCCAGCCGCTTGATGTGTATGCGTCATTATTTAAAAATTCATTTTACCAGTCATATCGCAAAACGACACCAAAAGCGAAATGGCCTGCACAGTCCTGAACGCAGCTGCTCATGAAAATATATTGTCTAATACTACACAGTTGCACATGCGCAGAAACTCGGCTAAAACTACGTGGCTGGCGCATGTTTATGCGTTTGCCGTTCAGAACTGCATTTTACCATTCATATGCGCAAACGACAAAAAATGAAAGGCCTGCACAGTTCTGAACGCAGCTGCGCGCGCAGTAATTCGTCTAAAATCATGCAGCTGCGCATGCCCAAAACCACCGGCTAAAACTACACAGCAGCGCATGACATGCGTTAAGCCTTTCAAAACTGCATTTTACCATTTATATCGCAAAAAACTTCACCAAAAAAGGTCTGTGCAGTCCTAAACCCAGCTGCGCTTTGCACAGTAACTTCGGCTAAAACTACACAGTTGCACATACGCAGAAATTCGGCTAAAACTATCGAAGCTGCGCGTGTATGCGTTTGCCATTCAAACTGCATTTTACCATTCATATACACAAATGACACAAAAAAATGAAGGGCCTGCACAGTTCTGAACGCAGCCGCGCGTCGCGCGCAACTCGATCTAAAAATTATGCAGTTGCGCATGCCCAAAATTCGCTAAAACTACAAGCAGCACAGGCATATCGTTCACCTTTCAAAACTGCATTTTACCAAAACATCATAAAAAACCAAAAAAAGGTCTGCACGGTCCTAAACCCAGCTGCACATCGCAGTAACTTCGGCTAAAACTACGCAGCTCGCGCATGCAGCAACTCGGCTAAAACTACGAAGCCGCGCATGGTGTGTCGTTTGCCATTTAGAACTGCATTTCACCATTCATATACGCAAACGACACAAAAATGAAAGGCCTGCAGAGTTCTGAGCGCTGCGCGCATGCGCAGTAACAGATCTAAAATCACGCGGCTGCGCATGCCCAAAACCTCGGCTAAAACTACACAGCAACGCAGGCATATGCGTTTCGCATTTCAAACTGCATTTTACATTTATATCGCACAAAATGATAACAAAATGAATGGCCTCGCTGCAATCCTGAGCGCTAAACTACGCATGCGCAACATCTCGGCTAAAACTACACAGCTGCGCATGCGTACGCGACCTTCGTGAAAAACTGCATTTTAACATTTATATGAGCAAAACAACACCAAAATGAAAGGCCTCCGCAGACCTGAACGCCCAGCTGCGCGTGCGCAGCACCGGTTTCACAGCGCTCGGCGCATGCGATGCGTTCGCCGTTCAAAACTGAATTTATGCACAAATATCGCGGGAAAAAGATGCCAAAGATGAAGGCCTGCACAGGTGCTGAACGCACCTGCGCGCGTGCAACAACTCAGTTAAAATGACCCAGCTGCGCGCCATGTGCAACTTCGGCTAAAACTGCATACGAAGGCGCATTTGTATCGCAAAACTCTTCAGAACTACATTTTACCATTCATATCTGCGCAAGCGACACTAAAAAATGAAAAGGCCTTTGAAAAAAGTATTTGCGCATTTGCAGTAACTTCAAAAATTAATGGCCCGCGCAATGAACGCAGCTCGCATGCCAAAATCCGCCAAAATTACACAGCAGCGCAGGCATATGCGTTTACCGCGAAAAACTACATTTTACCACGGAGGCGCGCAAAACTACCAAAAAATGTCTGTGCAGTCCTGAACCAGCTTCGCGCATGTGCAGCAACTGGTAAAACTACAACAGCTCGCGCGTATGCAACTCGGCTAAAAACGGTAACTTGGCTCAGAATCGTTGCATTTCAGAACGCGTTTACCATTCAAATCACATAAACGACACAAAAAATGAAAGGCCTGCAGAGTTCTGAACGCAGCTGCGCATGCGCAGTAACTTCGTCTAAAATGCACGCAGCGCGTTCCCAAACCTCTCGGCTAAAACACACAGCAGCGCGGGCGCATATCGTTAAGTCTTTCAAAACTGCATTTTACCATTTTATATCATGAAAACATCACCAAAAAGGTCTGTGCAGTCTAAACAAAGCTGCACATCGCGCAGTAAAGGCCTCCGCGCCTGAACGCACGCAGCTGCGCATCCATCGCCCGACTACACGGCTAAGCGTACGTATCGCGATCGCCTTGAAAACTGCATTTTACCATTTGTAATGCACAAAACGGCGTAAAGTGAATGGCCTGCGTAGTCCTGAACATAAAATGCGCATGCACAGTATCTCGGCTAAAAATGATTCGCATACATGCAGAAACTTCCGGTTAAAACACCAGCTGCGCATGCGTACGCGTTCGCCATTGAAAAACTGCATTTTTACCATTTATATGTGCAAACGACACCAGAAAAGAAAAGGCCTATAAGCAGTTCGAACGCAGCTGCGCATGCACAGTATCTCGGCTAAAAAACTACCCAGCTGCGCACGTGTATGCGTCGCCATTCAAAACTGCATTTTACATTTATATGCGCAAACGTCACCAAAAAGGTCTGTGCAGTCCTAAAACCCAGCTGCACGCGAGTAACTGAAAACCACGCGAGCGGCGCATGCGCAGAAACTCGGCTAAAACTACACAGCTGCGCATGCATATGTGTTTACCGTGAAAAACTGCATTTTAACATTTATATGCGCAAAACGACAATAAAATGAATGGCCTCCGCATCTTGAACTCAGCTGCGCATGCAGCATCTCGGCTAAAACCACACAGCAGCGCGGTAATGCGAGCGCGCTTTTACCGCTCAAAACTGCATTTTAACATTTATATGAGCAAAACGACACCAAAAATGAAAGGCCTCGGAACGCTGGTCGCGCAACAACTCAGTTAAAATGACAGCCGCGCATGTGCAGTAACTCGCTAAAAACCGAGCCGCGCGCATGCGTATGCGGAAACCATTCAAAACTGCATTTTACCATTTATATCGGAACGCACCCGCGCAAAAGTGAATGGCCTGCACAATCCTGAACAGCTGGGCGATATGCAGTAACTCGGCTAAAATTACACAGCCGCGCATGCGTATGCGTTTACCATGAAAAAACTGCATTTTTACCATTTATATGCGCAAAGCGATAACAAAGTGAATGGCCTGCGCAATCCTGAAACGCAGCTGCGCATGCACAGTATCTCGCTAAACACCCAGCCGCGCATGTGTATGCGTTTACCATTGAAAAACTGCATTTTACCATTTATATGCCAAAAACGACACAAATAGAAAAGAAAGGCCTCCGCAGAACCTGAGAACTCAGCTGCATTACGCGCAGTAACCGCTAAACTACCCAGCGCATGCATTATCGCGTTATCGCCGCTTTGAAAACTGCATTTTACCATTTATATGCGCAAAATACGCCAAAAGTGAATGGCCTGCGTCCTGGTCCTGCCGCGCGCAGTATCTCAGCGCACAGTACGCACTGTAAGTTAAAATGACACAGCTGCGCATGCAGCAAATCGGCTAAAACTTGGTGCGTTTGTAAAAACTGCATTTCACCATTCAAATGCATAAAACACCAAAAAATGAAAGGCCTGCGCTTGTCCTGAACGTAGCTGCGCATGCGCAGTAATTCGTGGTAAAATTATGCAGCTGCATTATGCGCAGCACCTCGGCTAAAATATGCAGCTGCGGATGTGTATGCGTTCGCCATTTAAAACTGCATTTTAACATTTATATGCGCAAAACGATACAAAAAAGGTCTGTGCAGTCCTAAACCCAGCTGCACACGCGCAGTAACTTCGGCTAAAACACGAAGCTGCGCGTGCGCAGAAACCGGGCTAAAACACCCAGCTGCGCATGCATATGCGTCGCCTTTGAAAACTGCATTTTACATTTATATGCGCAAAAAACGACAAAAAATGGCCTCGCGAATCCTGAACGTTAGGCCGCCATGCGCAGCATCTCGGCTAAAACTACACAGCAGCGCATGCGTATGCGTTTACCGTGAAAAACTGCATTTTAACATTTATATGAGCAAAACAACACCAAAAATGAAAGGCCTCCGCAGACCTGAACGCAGCTGTGCATGAGCAGCACGGCTACACAGCTGCGCATGCGTATGCGTTCGCCGTTCAAAACTGAATTTTACCATTTATATGCGGAAAATGACGCCAAAAGTGAATGGCCTGCGCAGTCCTGAACGCAGATGCGCATGCACAGTAACTCGGGTTAAAAAACTGCGCAGCTGGGCGTATGCGCAGCCTCGGATTTAACCATGCAGCTGGCAAACGACGTGTGTATCGTTTGCCGTTTCAGAAATTCATTTTCCCAGTCATATCGCCCAAAAAGCGACACCAAAAAACGAAAGGCCTGCACACAGTCCTTTGAACGCAGCTGCTCATGCGCAATATCTTGTCTAATACTACACAGTTGCACATGCGCAGAAACTTCGGCTAAAACTTAAAACTCTTCACAAAAACTGTGAAGGCGATTGCGTTTGCCGTTCAGAACTGCATTTTACCATTCATATATGCAAAGCGACAAAAAATGAAAGGCCTGGCAGTTCTGAGGCGCAGCTGCGCATGCGCAGTAACTCGTCTAAAATGCACGCAGCTAAGCGTGCCCCCAAAACCCTCATTAAAACTACGCAGCAGCGCAGAACATATGCGTTAAGCCTTTCAAAACTGCATTTTACCATTTATATCGCGAAAACTTCACCAAAAAAAGGTCTGTGCAGTCCTAAACCCAGCTGCACATGCGCGGTAACTCGGCTAAAAAACGCCCGAAGCTGCGCGTGCGCAGCAACTTCGGCTAAAACTCACGTAGCGCGCATGTGTGGTTATCGCGTTGCTGTTCAGAACTGCATTTTACCATTCATATACGCAAATGACACAAAAATGAAAGGCCTGCACAGTTCTGAACGCAGCTGCGCATTCGCAGTAACTCGTCTAAAATTAAGCGGCTGCGCATGCCCAAAACCTCATTAAAACTACACAGCAGCGCAGGCATATCGTTCGCCTTTCAAAACTGCATTTTACCATTTATATGCGCAAAACTTCACCAAAAAAAAGGTCTGTGCAGTCCTGAACCCAGCTGCGCGTATGCGCAGTAACTCGGCTAAAACTACACAGCTGGGCGCACGCAGCAACTCATTCAAAAACTACGTGGCTGCGCATGTGCGCGTTTGCCATTCAGAACTGCATTTTAACATTCATATACGCAAACGACACAAAAAATGAAAGGCCTGCACAGTTCTGAACGCAGCTGCGCATGCGCAGTAACTCGTCTAAAATTACGCAGCTGCGCATGCCCAAAACCTCGGCTAAAACTACACAGCAGCGCAGGCATATGCGTTCGTCTTTCAAAACTGCATTTTACCATTTATATGCGCAAAACATCACCAAAAAAAGGTCTGTGCAGTCCTAAACCAAGCTGCACATGCGCAGTAAAGGCCTCCGCCAAACCTGAGCAAGGCGCAAGCTGCGATCCGCAAAACTGCACCTACCTCATTGTCGCGCAAAATGCGATTTTGAAACTGCTTTTACCATTTATATGCGCAAAACGGCTAAAACTAAAGCTGTGAAAGGCCTGCGGTCCTGAACGCAAATGCGCACGCGCACAGTAACTCGGCTAGTCCTGAACGCAGTTGCGCATGCTGAGCAGAAACTTAGTTAAAACACCAGCTGCTGCGCGCACAGTAAATCGCGTTCGCCATTGAAAACTGTCAAAATTTTACCATTTATATGTGCAAACGACGCCAGAAAAGTGAATGGCCTGCGCATCCTGAACGCAGATGCGCATGCACAGTATCTCAGCTAAAATTACACAGCAGCGCATGCAACAACGCGCTTCGCCGGAAAAACTGCATTTTACCATTTATATGCGCAAAACGACGCTAAAAAATGAATGGCCTGCGCAATCCTGACGCAGCGCAGCTGCGCATGCGCAGCAACACGGCTAAAACTAAACAGCCAGTGCATCCGTATGGCGTTCGCTTTTGAAACTGCATTTTACCATTGAAATGCGCAAAACGACACCAAAAGTGAATGGCCTGCACAGTCCTGAACGCAGCTGCGCGTGCAGTATCTGAGTAAAAAATACAGCATGCACATGCACCGTTCAAAACTGCATTTTAACGTTGAAATGCGCAAACAACACCAGAATGAAAACTGCGCAGTCCTTGAGACGCCAGTATGCGCATGTAACTCAGCTTACACCAGCTCAAACTGCATTTCACCATTTAAATGCAAAACTTTTACATTTATATGAATGGCCTGGCGAGTCCTGAATGCAGATGGCATGCACAGTAATCCTAAAATTATGCAGCTGCGCGCATGCGCCCTAAAATTACAAGCAGGCAGCTGCGCGATGTATGCGTTTACCGCTCAAAACTGCATTTTACCATTTATATCACAAACGACGCAAAAATTAATGGCCTGCACAGTCCTGAATGCAGCTGCTTGCGCAATATCTTGGCTAAAATCCACTCGGCTAAAACAGAAACTCGCTAAAACACCCAGCTGCGATGTATGCGTTCGCCATTTTAAAACTGCATTTACCATTTATATGCGCAAAACAACACCAAAAATAAATGGCCTGAGCAATCCTGAACGGACAGCTGCATACGCGCAGCACGGGCTAAACTATGCACTTGGCATGTGTATGCATTCGCCGTTTCAAAACTGCATTTCACCATTTAAATGCACAAAACAACACCAAAAATGAAAGGCCTGCGCAGTCCTGAACCCAATCGCATGTGCAGCACTCAGTTAAAATGACACAGCTGCGTATGCAGCATTGGCTAAAAACATTGCGCATAGTGCGCGTATGTCAAAACTGCGTTCACCATTCAAACGCATAAAACACCAAAAATGAAAGGCCTGCGCTGTCCTGAACGTAGCTGCGCATGCGCAGTAATTGTGTAAAATTATGCAGCTGCATATGCCCACCACCGGCTAAATAACAGCAGCCGGATGTGTGCGTTAAGCCATTTAAAACTGCATTTTACCATTATATGCACAAAACGACACCAAAAAAAAAGGTCTGTGCAGTCCTGAACCCAGCTGCACATTGCACAGTAACTCGCCTAAAACTACACAGTGGCTACATGCACAGAAACTTCGGCTAAAACACCCAGCTGCGCATGCATATATCGCCATTTAAAACTGCATTTTACATTTATATGCGCAAAACGATACCATAAAAATGGCCTGGCGCAATCCTGAACGCAGTAACCATCGCGCAGCTAGCAAAACTACACAACTATGCGTTGGCGCATGTGTATGCGTTCGCCGTGAAAACTGCATTTTAACATTGAATATGCGCAAAACAACACCAAAATGAAAGGCCTCCAGTCTGGACCTGGCGCATGTGCAGCGTGCGAAAATGCACCAGCTGCGCGCTTTGAAAACTGCAACATTTATATGCACAAAACGAGCAATGCGTTGGCTCTGCATTCAGAACTGAATTGCGATGAGCATATGCGGGCAAACGACACAAAAAGTGAAAGGCCTGCAGAGTGCTGAATTTGAATGCGCATGCGCAGTAACTCGGCAAAAATGGTTTGGCGCGAGCGCGCATGCCCAAAACCTCGGCTAAAATATACAGCAGCGCAGGCATATGCGTTCGTTTTTCAAAATTCATTTTACCAGTTATATGCACAAAACGACACCAAAAAAAAAGGTCTGCGCAGTCCTAAACCCAGCTGCTCATGCGCAGTAATCGGGCTAATACTACACAGTTGGCGCGCAGAAACTTCGGCTAAAACTACCCAGCTGCACATGCATGTCGACGCCTTTCAAAACTGCATTTTAACATTTATATGAGCAAACGACACCAAAATGAAAGGCCTGCGCACAGTTCTGAACGCACGCTGCGCGTCAGCAGCAGTAACTCGTCTAAAACTACGCGCATGCACAAAAGATGCCTTTGAAAACTGCATTTTACCATGTGTAACAACTCAGTTAAGCCTTTCAAACGCGATATTACCGTTAAATGGCTTCACCAAAAGCTCAGCTCTGAACATTTTACCATGCATGCGCACAGTAATTCGGCCAAAAAAAAACGGCGGCGCATGCGCAGAAACCAGGGCTAAAACACCCAGCTGCGCATGTGTATGCGTTCGCCATGAAAAACTGCATTTTACCATTTATATGTGCAAAACGACACCAGAAAAGAAAGGCCGTTCAGAACGCAGCCGCGCATGCGCAGTAACCATTCATATACACAAATGACACGTTTCCTTTGAAAGGCCTGCATTTTTCATTTATATGCAAAAAACGCAAAATTAAAGTCCTAAACCCAGCGAAATGAACGCGGCTGCGCATGCCCAAACCTCGGCTAAAACTACACAGCAGCACAGGCATATTACCATTCATAAATCAAAACTGCATTTTACCATTTATATCGCAAACGATCACCAAAAAGGAACTGCGCAGTCCTAAACGGCGCAATGCTGCAGTAACTCGGCTAAAAAACGCTGGCTCCGCGTGCAGCAACTAAAACTTTCGGCTAAAACGCGTGGCCTGCGCGTATTGTATCGTTTGCCATTTAGAACTGCATTTTACCATTCATATCGCGCAAGCGACACAAAAAATGAAAGGCCCGCACAGTTCTGGAAGCGCTGGCGCATGCGCGTAACTCAGTCTAACGTGACGCAACTGCCCATAAAAAACCTCGCTAAAACTACACAGCAAGCAGCGCAAGACATATGCGTTCGCGTTTTCAAAAACTGCATTTTACATTTATATCGCAAAATGATAACAAAATGAATGGCCTCTTAATCCCTGAAACGATAACTAGCATGCGCAGCATCTCACATAAAACACACAGCAGCGCATGCGTATCGTTTACCGTGAAAAACTGCATTTTTAACATTTATATGAGCAAAACGACACCAAAAATGAAAGGCCTCCGCGAGACCTGAACGTAGAAAGATGCGCATAACCGCTAAAACTACCCAGCATGCGCGTGTATGCGTTCGCCGTTCAAAACTGAATTTTACCATTTATATGGAAAAGATGCCAAAAGATGAAAGGCCTGCGCAGTACTGAACGCGCACCTGGCGCGACGCGCAACAACTCAGTTAAAATGACACAGCTGCGCATATGCAGCAACTTCATTAAAATCACGCGCTCGCGCGTATGTGTTTGCGTTTGCTCTTCAAACTACATTTTACCATCATATAGCGCAAAAACGACGCCAAAAGTGAAATGGCCCGGCGCATCCTGGAACTCAGTTAAAATGCGCATGCACAGCATCTCGCTAAAACACCCAGCTGCGCATGTGTATGCGTTCGCCATCAAAAACTGCATTTTACCATTTATATGTGCAAAACGACACCAAAAGAAAGGCCGCAGTCCTAAGTCCGGAACTCAGCTGCATAATGCGCAGTAACTCGGCTAAAACCACCCAGCAGCGCAGGCATATGCGTTCGCCTTGAAAACTGCATTTTACCATTTATATGCGCAAAACTTCACAAAAAAAAAAAGGTATGTGCAGTCCTAAACCCAGCTGCGCATGCGCAGTAACCCCGCCTAAAATTCACGACTGGGCGCATGCCAGCAGCAACTTCGGGTTAAACCACGAGGCAGGCAGATGTGCGTTTGCCGTTCAGAACTGCATTTTACCATTCATATACACGCAAACGACACAAAAAATGAAAGGCCTGCACAGTTCTGAACGCAGCGGGCGCATGCGCAGTAACTCGCTAAAATCACGCAGTTCGCAAAAGATGCCCAAAACCTCGGCTAAAACACACAGCAGCGCAGGCATATGCGTTAAGCCTTTCAAAACTGCATTTTACCATTTATATGCGCAAAACATCACCAAAAAAAAAGGTCTGTGCAGTCCTAAACCCAGCTGCACATCGCGCAGTAACTGGCTAAAACTACGAGCGCGCATGCGCAGTAACTCGGCTAAACCACGTAGCTGCGCGTATGTGTATGCGTTTGCCATTTAGAACTGCATTTTACCATTCATATACGCAAACGACAAAAAAATGAAAGGCCTGCACAGTTCTGAAACGCCAGCTCGCGCATGCGCAGTAACCGTCTAAATCACGCAGCTGCGCATGCCCAAAACCTCGCTAAAACTACACAGCAGCGCAGGCATATGCGTCGTGATTTGAAAACTGCATTTACATTTATATGCGCAAAACGATAAAAAAATGAATGGCTACGCAATCCGATCGAACCGCGTAGAAGATGCGCAAGATTCCTCGGCTAAAACTACACAGCAGCATCGATGTGTGTTTACCGAAAAAACTGCATTTTAACATTTATATGAGCAAAACGACACCAAAAAATGAAAGCCTCCGCGAGACTGAACGCAGCTGGCGCATACGCGAGCATCGGCTACACAGCTGCGCTGCATGCGATATCGTCGGGCCGCTCAAACTGAATTTTACCATTTATATGCGGAAAAAGATGCCAAAAGATGAAAGGCCTGGCGCAGGGGTACTGAACGCACCTCCGCGATGTGCAACAACTCAGTTAAAATGACAACAGCCGCGATATGCAGCAATCCCTCAAGCAAAACCACGTCACGTGGCTCGTGTATGCGTTGATCTTCAGAACTGCATTTTACCATTCATATACGTAAACGACACAAAAAAAGAAAGGCCTGCATAGTACTGGCGATGCGCGAGTAACCTGCCTAAAATCACAAAGTCGCGCATGCCCAAAACCTCGGGCAAAATCTACACAGCAGCGCGCAGGCATATGCGTTAAGCCTTTCAAAACTGCATTTTACCATTTATATGCAAAAACTTCACCAAAAAAAAGGTCTGTGCAGTCCTAAACCCAGCTGCGCATGCGCAGTAACTCAACTAAAATCACGCAGCTGCGCATGCGCAGAACTCAGCTAAAACCACGTAGAAGGCGCATATGTATTTTTTGCCGCTCAGAACTGCATTTTACCATTCATATACGCAAACGACACAAAAAATGAAAGGCCTGCACAGTTCTGAACGCAGCTGCGCGGTACCACAAAACCTGCGCATGCCCAAACCTAAAACTACACAGCAGCGCAGGCATATGCGTTTGCCTTTCAAAACCGCATTTTAAAATTTATACGCGCAAAACACCAAAAAAAAAGGTTGGCAGTCCTAAACCAGCTGCATGCGCAGTAACCCGCTAAAACTACCAAGCTCGCACGCGCAGAAACTCGGCTAAAACCACCCAGCTGCACATGCATGCGTTTGCCGCTCAGAACTGCATTTTACCATTTATATACGCAAACGATAAAAAAATGAAAGGCCTGCACAGTTCTGAACGCAGCTGCGCATGCCCAAAACCTCGGCTAAAACTACACAGCAGCGCAGGCATATCGCGTCGCTTTGAAAAACTGCATTTTACCATTTATATGCGCAAAACGCCAGAAATGAAAAAAGGTCCAGTGTAGTCCTAAACCCAGCTGCACATGCGCAGTAACTCCGGCTAAACCAATGCGCATGCGCAGAAACCCGCTAAAAACCACCCAGCGCGCATGCATATGCGTTCGCTTTGAAAACTGCATTTTACATTATATGCGCAAAACGATAACAAAATGAATGGCCCACGCATCCTGAACGAAGCTGCGATCATCTCGTTAAAACACACAGCAGCGCATGTAACTCTGCGCTTACCGTGAAAAAAACTGCATTTTAACATTTATATGAGCAAACGACACCAAAAATGAAAGGCCTGCGGATCTGAACGCAGCTGCGATGAGCAGCACGGCTAACAGCTGCGCATGCGTATGCATTCGCCGCTGAAAAAACTGAATTTTACCATTTATAAGCACAAAACGATAATAAAATGTGAATGGCCTGCGCAGTCCTGAACGCAGATGCGCTTTGCACAGCAAATCGGCTAAAAACCACACGCGTTGTATCGTTTACCGCAGAAAACTGCATTTAAAACACCCAAAGGCGCATGCAAAATGAAAGGCCTCAACCATTTAAAACTGCATTTTAACATTTATATGCTACAAAACGCATGCAAAAACGAATGAATTTTACCATTTAAAATCTTGAATGGCAGCGGTGCTGAGCGCAGGCGCGCAGCTATTTGGCTAAACTATGCAGTTGCGCATGTGTATGCATAAGTTGCCGTTCAAAACTGCATTTCACCATTGAAATGCGAAAACAACACCAAAATGAAAGGCCATGCGAGTCCTGAACCCAGCTGCGCATGTGCAGCACCTCGGCTAAATACACTGCCGCGCATGCAGCAACTCGGGTAAAACTACGAGCTGGCGATGTGTATACAAGCGTTTGCCATTCAGAACTGCATTTTTTACCATTCATATACGCGAAACTAACAAAAAAATGAAAGGCCTGCAGAGTTCTGAACGCGCGCATGCGCAGTAACTCGCCTAAATCACGCAGCTGCGCATGCCCAAACCTCTGCTAAAACTACACAGCAGCGCAGGCATATGCGTCGTTTTTTTTTCAAAACTGCATTTTACCATTTATATGCACAAAACGTCACCAAAAAAAAAAGGTCTCAGCAGTCCTAAACCCAGCTGCATTACGCGCAGTAACTGGCTAATACTAAACGCAGCGGCGCGCAGAAAACCGGCTAAAACTACCCAGCTGCACACATGCATATGCGACGCTTTGAAAAACTGCATTTTAACATTTATATGAGCAAAACGACACAAAAAATGAAAGGCTCTGCAGACCTGAACGCGACGCCAGCTGGCTAGATACGCGCAGCTGACGGCACAACTTCCGGCTAAAACTACATGCAGCACAGGATGCGACGCTTTTGAAAACTGCATTTTACCATTTATATGCACAAACGACGCAAAAAATGAATGGCCTGGCGAGTCCTGAACGCAAATGCGCATGCGCAGTATCTCGCTAAAACCACGAGCAGGCGCATGCACAGAAACCTCGGTTAAAACACCCAGCTGCGCATGTGTATCGTTTGCCATTCAAAACTGCATTTTACCATTTATATGTGCAAACGACACCAAAATGAAAGGTCCGTGCAGTCCTGAAACCAGCGGGCTCGAATGCGCAGTAACTCAGCTAAGATCTCCACTTTCTAAAGCCATGCTGGCGATGCGCTCGTCACTTTGAAAAACAGCGCAGGCATTTTCCATTTTATTTGCAAAACAATAATGATAACAAAAAATAATGGCCTGCGCATCCTGAACGAGCTGGCGCATGAGCAGCATCTCGGCTAAAATTACACAGCAGCGCATGCGTTTGCGCTTACCGTGAAAACTGCATTTTACCATTTAGAGATTTTGCAAACGACGCCATAAACAAAATGAATGGCCTGGCGCATCCTGAACGCAGCTGCGCATGTGCAGCAACTGGTAAGATTATTTTCAAGCTGACCATTTATATGCGTTTGCCTCTTCAAAACTGCATTTTAACATTAGGCGCGCAAAACGACACACCAAAAATGAAAGGCCTCCGCGCATCCTGAACGCAATCATTAATGCGCAGCAATTCCGGGCATTTTCCATTCACACAGCTGCACCATGCGCAGTAACTTAATTTTAAAATTTACGCAGCTGGCGCATGCGATGCTTACCTTGAAAACTGCATTTTAACATTTATATGAGCAAAACAAAAACCAAAATGAAAGGCTTCCGCAGACCTGAACGCAGCTGCGCGATGCTTGTTTCGGCTAAACACAGATGGCGAGCGTATGCGTTTGCCTTTGAAAACAGCATTTTACCATTTATATGCACAAAACGACGCCAAAAGTGAATGGCCTGCGAGTCCTGAACGCAGATGCGCATGCACAGTAACTCAGTTAAAATGACACATCTGGCGCATATGCAGCAACTCGCTAAAATTACGCAGCTCTGCGCGCATGTGTATGCGCTCACCGTTCAAAACTGCATTTTAACATTTATATGCGCAAATGATACCAAAATGAATGGCCTGCGCAAATCCTGAACGCAGCTGCGCATGCGCAGTAACTCTGCAAAAACTACACAGCTGTGCATGCGCAGAAACTTGACTAAAACTACCCAGCTGCTCGCGCATAAGCGTTCGCTTTGAAAACTGCATTTTACCATTTATATGCGCTATATGCAAAACGACGCCAAAAGTGAATGGCCTGCATAATCCTGAACGCAGCTGCGCATGCACAGTATCAGCCGCAAAAACCACCCAGCTGGCGCGAAACTATTGTATGCGTTTCATTCGCCATTCAAAACTGCATTTTACCATTTATATGCGCAAAACGTCACCAGAAAAAAAAAAAAAAAGGTTTGTGCAGTCCTAAACCCAGCTGCACATGCGCAGTAACTCGGCTAAAAATTAACGGAAGCTGCGCATGCGCAGAAACTCGGCTAAAACTACCCAGCTGCGCATGCATATGCGTCGCCTTTGAAAACTGCATTTTACATTTATATGCGCAAAACGATAAACAAAATGGCCTCACGCAATCCTGAACCTGAGCATCTGCGCGCAGCATCTCGGCTAAAACTACACCGCAGCGCGATGCGTGAGATCGCGGCACCGTGAAAAACCGCATTTTAACATTTTTATATGAGCAAAACGACACAAAAAATGAAAGGCCTCGGTGAGACCTGAACGCAGCTGCGCATGCGAGCATCGGCTACTCGGTTAGCCGGCGCATGCGCGATGCGTCGTTGCTCAAAACTGAATTTTACCATTTATATGCGGCAAAATGACGCCAAAAGTGAATGGCCCGCGAGTCCTGAACGCGAGATGCGCGATGCACAGTAACTCGGCTAAAACCGCGCTGCGCGCATGAAAGCACCCGGCCAAAATATGCAGCCGCGCATGTGTATGCATTTGCCGTTCAGAACTTCATTTTACCAGTCATATGCGCAAAACGACACCAAAAACGAAAGGCCTGCACAGTCCTGAACGCAGCTGCTCGCGCGCAATATCTTGTCTAATACTACACAGTTGCACATGCGCAGAAACTCGGCTAAAACCACGAGCTGCGATGTGTATGCGTTGCCATTCAGAACTGCATTTTACCATTCATATACGCAAACGACATAAAAATGAAAGGCCTGCACAGTTCTGAACGCAGCTGCGCGCAAGCGCAGTAACTCGCCGGTAAACGCAGCCGCGCATGCCCAAAACCTCGGCTAAAACTACAGCAGAGCAGACATATGCGTTCGCCTTCAAAACTGCATTTTACCATTTATATGTGCAAAAACTTCACCAAAAAAAAGGTCTGTGCAGTCCTAAACCCAGCTGCGCATGCGCAGTAACTCGGCTAAGACTACGAGCTGCGCATGCGCAGCAACTTCGGCTAAAAACTACGAAGCTGGCGATGTGTATGCGCTTGCCATTCAGAACTGCATTTTACCATTCATATACGCAAACGACACTAAAAAAATGAAAGGCCTGCACAGTTCTGAACGCGCATTTAGCCATTTACGCGCAGTAACTGCCTAAAATTCACGCAGCGCGATGCCCAAAACCTCGGCTAAAACTACAGAGCAGCGCAGGCATTGCGTTGCCTTTCAAAACTGCATTTTACCATTTATATGCGCAAACTTCACCAAAAAAAAGGTCTGTGCAGTCCTAAACCCAGCTGCACATGCGCAGTAACTCGGCTTAAACCACGCAGCTGCGCATGCGCAGCAACTCGGCTAAAACCATAGCTGCTCATGTGTTGTCGCTTGTCGTTTCAAAACCGCATTTCACCATTTATATGCACAAAAACGACGCCAAAAATGAATGGCCTGCACAGTCCTGAATGCAGATAGGCATGCACAGTAACTCTCCCTAAACCGCACAGCTGCGCATGCGCAGCACCTCGGCTAAAATATGCAGCGCGCATGTGTATGCGTTCGCCGTTCAGAACTGCATTTTACAGTCATATCATAAAAACGATACCAAAAACGAATGGCCCTGCACAGTCCTGAACGCAGCTGCTCATGCGCAATATCTTAGCTAAGAACACAGTTGCACATGCGCAGAAACTCGGCTAAACACCCAGCTGCGGATGTGTATGTCACATTTAAAACTGCATTTCACCATTGAAATGCGCAAAACAACACCAAAACGAATGGCCTCTGAAACCTGAACCCCGAGCTGCACACGCGCAGCACGTAACTAAAACTATGCAAATTCTGCATAGTATGCATTCGCTGGTTTGGAAAACTGCATTTCACCATTCAAATGCGGAAAAATTTAAAAAATGAAAGCCCAGTTGTCCTGAACGCAGCTGCGCATGCGCAGTAACTGCCTAAAATTGCGCAGCTGCATGCCCACCACGTTTAAAATAAACTAACAGCTGGGCGTATGCCTATGCATGTTCGCCGACTCAAAACTGCATTTTACCATTAATAAGCACAAACGACTTTTTAAAAGTGAATGGCCTGCGCAGTCCTGAAGGCAGACGCTTTTTGCACAGTAACTCGCTAAAACTACACAGTTGCATTACGCGCAGAAACCGGTTTAAAACACCCAGCTGGCGCATGTGGCGCGCTCGCCATTTAAAACTGCATTTTAACATTTATGGCGCGCAAAACGACACCAAAAAAATGGCCTGCGTAATCCTGAACGCAGCTGCAGTAATACGCGCAGCTATTCGGCTAAAACTATGCAGTAGCGCATAATGAGAATGCATAAGCCGTTTCAAAACTGCATTTCACCATAGAAATGCGCAAAACAACACCAAAAAATGAAAGGCCTGCGCAGTCCTGAACCCAGCTAGCGCATGTGCAGCACCTCGGCTAAAACCACACAGCCGCGCATGCAGCAACTCGGCTAAAACTACGGGGGCTGCGCGATGTGTATGCGTTTGTTATTCAGAACTGCGTTTTACCATTCATATACTAAACGACACAAAAAAATGAAAGGCCTGCACAGTTCTGGAACGCAGCTGCGCATGCGCAGTAACTCGTCTTAAAATCACGCAGCTGCGCGATTCCCAAAACCTCGGCTAAAACTACACAGCAGCGCAGGCATATAGCGTTCGGCTTTCAAAACTGCATTTTACCATTTATATGCGCAAAACATCAAAAAAAAAAAGGTCTGTGCAGTCCTAAACCAAGCTGCACATTTACGCGCAGTAAAGGCCTGAAAGAGACCTGAACGCGACGCGAGCTGCGCGATCCGCAGCGGTTGGCCACAGTTGGCGATGCGTATGTAATTTTCGCCTTTGAAAACTATTATTTTACCATTTATATGCACAAACGACGCTGCAAAAAGTGAATGGCCTGCGCGAGTCCTGAACGCAAATGCGCGATGCACAGTATCTCGGGCTAAAACCACGCAGTTGCGATGCACAGAAACCGGGTTAAAACACCGAAGGCGCATGTATGCGTTCGCCATTCAAAACTGCATTTTACCATTTATATGTGCAAACGACACCAGAAAAGAAAGGCCTGCGCGGTTCGAACCAGCTGCGCATGCGCAGTAACTCAGCTAAAAACCACCCAGCTGGCGCATGTAACATGTCGCCTTTGAAAACTGCATTTTACATTTATATGCGCAAAACAATAACAAAATTAATGGCCTGCGAATCCTGAACGCAGCCGCGCATGAGCAGCATCTCGCTAAAATTACACAGCAGCGAATGCGTAAGCAAGCACCGTGGAAAAACTGCATTTTACCATTTATATGCGCAAAACGACGCCTAAAAAAATGAATGGCCTGCGCAATCCTGAACTCAGCGCGCATGTGCAGCAACCGGTAAGATTACCGAGTTGCGCATGCGTATCGTCGCCGTTCAAAACTGCATTTTAACGTTTATATGCGCAAAACGACACCAGAAAAGAAAGGCCTGCGCGAGTCCGGAACGCAGCTGCGCATGCGAGTAACTCAGGCAAAAACTACCCAGCTGCGCATGCGTGATGCGTTGCAGCTTTGAAAACTGCATTTACATTTTAAAGAAAACGACGCCCAAAGTGAATGGCCTGGCAAATCCTGAAACGAAGCTGAAATGCACAGTATCTCGCTAAAATTACACAGCAGCGCATACCTTCACCGTGAAAACTGCATTTTACCATTTATATGCGAAAAACGATAACAAAAAATTAATGGCTCGCAATCCTGAACGCATTTTCAAATGAGCAGCATCTCGGCTAAAATTACACAGCAGCGCTGCGACCTCGTTGACCGAAAAAAACTGCATTTTACCATTTATTTGAAAAAACGAAACCAAATATAAAAAGGCCTCCGTGAGACCTGAACGCAGCTGCGCATGCGAGGCACGGCATTTACAGCTGCGCATGCGTGTCGCTTGCCTTTGAAAACAGCATTTTACCATTTATATGCACAAACGACGCAAAAGTGAATGGCCTGCGCGGTCCTGAACGCAGATGCGCATGCACAGTAACTCAGTTAAATGACACATCTGCGCATATGCAGCATCTCGGCTAAAATTACGCAGGTGCGCATGTGTATGCGTTCACCATTCAAATGCATAAAACACCAAAATGAAAGGCCTGCGCTGTCCTGAACGTAGCTGCGCATGCGCAGTAATTCGTAAAATTATGCAGCTGCACCGCGCAGCACCCGGCTAAAAATTAGCTGCGGATGTATGCGCGTTCGCCATTTAAAACTGCATTTTAACATTTATATGCGCAAAACGATACCAAAAAAGGTCTGTAAGTCCTAAACCCAGCTGCACATGCGCAGTAACTCGGCTAAAACTACGCGGCTGCGCGTGAGAAACTCGGCTAAAACACCCAGCTGCGCATGCATGGCGTTCGCCTTTGAAAACTGCATTTTACATTTATATCGCCAAACGATAACAAAAAATGGCCTACGCAATCCTGAAGGATCCCATGCGCGCAGCATCTCGGCTAAAACTACACAGCAGCGGGCGTGTCGTTTTCCGTGAAAAAACTGCATTTTAACATTTATATGAGCAAAACAACACCAAAAATGAAAGGCCTCCGCGAACCCCCTTTAGCTGCGCGTTTAGCATGCCGGTCCTACAACTGCGTCAAATGCGTGTCGTTCGTCCCGTTCAAAACTGAATTTTACCATTTATATGCTGAAAACGACGCCAAAAAGTGAATGGCCTGCGCGTAGTCCTGAGCGCGATGCGCGATGCACAGTAACTCGGCAAAAACTGCGCGGCTGGCGCATGTGCAGCACCTCGGCCAAAATAAAGCTGCGCATGTATCGTTTGCCGTTCAGAAATTCATTTTACCAGTCATATGCAAAAACGACACCAAAAACGAAAGGCCTGCACAGTCCTGAACGCAGCTGCTCATGCGCAATATCTTGTCTAATACTACACAGTTGCACATGCGCAGAAACTCGGCTAAAACTACGTAGCTGCGCATGTGTATGCGTTTGCCGTTCAGAACTGCATTTTACCATTCATATACGCAAACGACATAAAATGAAAGGCCTGCACAGTTCAACATAGCTGCGCATGCGCAGTAACTCGTCTAAAATTACGCAGCTGCGCATGCCCAAAACCTCGGCTAAAACTACACAGCAGCGCAGACATATGCGTTCGCCTTTCAAAACTGCATTTTACCATTTATATGCGCAAAACTTCACCAAAAAAGGTCTTGTGCAGTTAAACCCAGCTGCACATGCGCAGTAACTCGGGCTAAAACTACGAGCTGCGCATGCGCAGCAACTCGGCTAAAAACCGTGGCTGCGCGATGTGTGCGTTTGCCGTTCAGAACTGCATTTTACCATTCATACACAAATGACACAAAAATGAAAGGCCTGCACAGTTCTGAATCAGAGGCTGCGCGTGCGCAGTAACCGCCTAAAATCACGCAGCTGCGCATGCCCAAAACCTCGGCTAAAACTACACAGCAGCACAGGCATATGCGTTCGCCTTTCAAAACTGCATTTTACCATTTATATGCGCAAAACGTCCCCAAAAAAAGGTCTGTGCAGTCCTAAACCCAGCTGCACATGCGCGGTAACTCGGCTAAAACTACGCAGGCTGCGCGCGAGCAACTCGGGTTAAAACTATGAGCTGCGCGTATTGTCGTTTGCCATTTAGAACTGCATTTCACCATTCATATACAAAACGACACAAAAATGAAAAACCTGCACAGTTCTGAGCGCGGCTGCATGCGCAGTTGTCCATTTTCTAAAATTTGGCTGGCGCATGCCCAAAACCCGGCTAAAACTACACAGCAGCGCAGGCATATGCGTCAAAGATTTGAAAACTGCATTTTACATTTATATGCGCAAAATGATAACAAAAATGAATGGCCTACGAATCCTTGAACGTAGCTGCGCATGCGAAGCATCTCGCTAAAAACTACACAGCAGCGCATGCGTGGTCGTTTACCTGGAAAAACTGCATTTTAACATTTATATGAGCAAAACGACTATTTTCCAAAAAATGAAAGGCCTCCGCAAGAGACCTGAACGCGAGCTGGGCAAGATGCGAACCTTTCATAACTTTGAGTGCGCATGCGTATCGTTCGCCGTTCAAAACTGAATTTTACCATTTTAAGCGGAAAAGATGCCAAGATGAAAGGCTGCGCTGTTACTGCCAAAGTTACCTAAAACTACGCAACAACTCAGTTAAAATGACACAGCTGCGCATATGCAGCAACTCTGCTAAAAGTAATCAGCTATATGTGTATTTTTTTTGCTCTTCAGAACTGCATTTTACCATTTGTGTCGCAAGCGACACAAAAATGAAACCTGCACGGTATTTGAAATGTGCGCGAAGTAACTAATCTATAAAAACATTTTGCGCGATGCCAAAAGCCGGGCGCAAATCTACACTGGCGAAGCGCAGACATGTGGCCCTTTCAAAACTGCATTTTTACCATTTATATGCAGAAAACTTCAAAAAAAAAGGTCTGTGCGGTCCTGAACCCTTTGCGCGATGTGCAGCACCTTTTTAAAACTAACAGCTTTTTGCCGGCAACTTATTAAAACTACAGCAGCTTTTAGATTTAGATTTTCGCCTTTCCAGAATTGTTTTTTACCATTCTATATACTAAACGACACAAAAAATGAAAGGCCTGCAGAGTTCTAAACCAGCAGATGCGCATGCTATAACCGCCTAAAATTACGAGCTGTTAGTCGCGTTCCCAAACCTCGGCTAAAACTTTTTTTCAAAAATTGTGTCGCTAGTCTTTCAAAACTGCATTTTACCATTTGTAAAAAAACATCAAAAAAGGTCTGTGCGGTCTAAACCAAAGCCGCACATGAGCAGTAAAGGCCTCCCTGAGACCTGAAGTTATTCTGCTGCAAAATCCGAAAAGGCTACACAGCAAGGCATGCGTATGCGGTCGCTTTGAAAAACTGCATTTTACCATTTATATGTACAAAACGACGCCAAAAGTGAATGGCCTGCGCGGTCCTAAACCCAAATGCAATGCACAGTATCTCGGTTAAAACTCACGCGAGTTGGTTTTATGCACAGAAAACTCGGTTAAAACACCGATTAGCATGGTCGCTCGCCATTCAAAAACTGCATTTTACCATTTATATGTGCAAAACGACACCAGAAAAGAAAGGCCTGAAGTTTGGCGAACATGCCATGCTCCCATTATTATGCCCTTTGAATTTGTGTCCATTATTGCGATGCATATTCGATTCGCATTTGAAAACTGCATTTTACATTTATATCGCTTCAAAACAATAACAAAAATTAATGGCCTACGCAATCCTGAACGTCAGGCGCCTGAGCAGCATCTCGCTAAAATTACACAGCAGCGCATGCCATCGTTTACCGTGAAAACTGCATTTTACCATTTATATGCCTAAAACATCAAAAATGAATGGCCTGCTAATCCTGAACTCAGCTGCGTGATGTGCAACCTCGGGGTAGACTACGCAGCTGCGCGTGCGTAGCGCGTTCGCCGTTCAAAACTGCATTTTTACGTTTTATGCGCAAAAACGACACCAAAAAAAAAGGTCTCACGCTGAACGCACCTGAACGCGACAGCTGGTTAAAAAACTGCGCAGCAACTCAGCTAAAACTACCCAGTTGCGCGCTGTGCGATGTCGTTTGCCTTTGAAAACTTCATTTTACCATTTATATGAGCGAAAACGGCCAAAATGAATGGCCTGCACAATCCTGAACGCGTATTTGGCTAATACACGCAGTTGCACATGCAAAGACGGCTAAAATTAACAGCAGCGCGATGCGTGTTTGCCCCGAAAAACTGCATTTTACCATTTATATGCGGAAAACGATAACAAAAGTGAATGGCCTGCGTAATCCTGAACGCAGATGCGCATGCAAATCTCGGGCTAAAATTACACAGCAAGCGCCAGCATGTGCGTTTACCTTTCAAAACTGCATTTTACCAGCCGGGCGCAAAACGAACCAAATATAAAAGCTGGCCTCCTGAAGATTCATGAAACGCAGCCTGGCATGCGAAAACAAAACACGGGCTAAAAACTGCAGGCTGCGAGGTCGCGTTGCCTTTGAAAACAGCATTTTACCATTTATATGCACAAAACACAAAAAAAAGTGAATGGCCTGCGCAGTCCTGAACGCAGATGCGCATGCACAGTAACTCAGTTAAAATGACACATCTGCGCATATGCAGCATCTCGGCTAAAATACGCGAGGTGCAGGATGTGTATGCCTTTCACCATTCAAATGCATAAAACATAACAAAATGAAAAAATGAAAGGCCTGCGCTGTCCTGAAACGCTGAATGCGCATGCGCAGTAATCTGCGTGTAAAATTATGCAGCTGCACATGCGCAGCACCTCGGCTAAAATATGCAGCTGCGGATGTGTATGCGTTCGCCATTTAAAACTGCATTTTAACATTTATATGCGCAAAACGATACCAAAAAAGGTCTGTGCAGTCCTAAACCCAGCTGCACATGCGCAGTAACTCGGCTAAAACTACGCAGCTGCGCATGCGCAGAAACTCGGCTAAAACTACCCAGCTGCGCATGCATATGCGTTCGCCTTTGAAAACTGCATTTTACATTTATATGCAAATGACACGATAACAAAATGGCCCGCGCAGTCCTGAACGCAGTGGCCGTTATAACTCGCGACGGGCGCATCCGGCTAAAACTATTTACAGCAGCACAGGCATCGTTTACCGTGAAAAAACTGCATTTTAACATTTATATGAGCAAAACAACACCAAAAAATGAAAGGCCTCCTAAAAGACCTGAGCGCAGCTGCGCTGCGGGAAGCGCGGCTAACTCGGTAAATGCGCGTGCGATGTATGCGGCGTTCCCATTCAAAACTGAATTTTACCATTTATATGACACCAAAAAACGGTAAAAAGTGAATGGCCTGCACGGTGCTGAACGAGATGCGCGATGCACAGTAACTCGCCAAAAATGCGCGAGCTCGGGGCGTGTGTGCAGCACCTCGGCCAAAATATGCAGCTGCGCAGGTGTATGCGTTTGCCGTTCAAAACTTCATTTTACCAGTCATATGCACAAACGACACCAAAATGAAAGGCCTGCACAGTCCTGAACGCAGCTGCTCATCGCAATATCTTGTCTAATACTACACAGTTGCACACGCGCAGAAACCGGCTAAAACTACGTGAGCTGCGCATGTGTGCGTTTACCGTTCAGAACTGCATTTTACCATTCATATACGCAAACGACAAAAAAATGAAAGGCCTGCACAGTTCTGAACGCAGCTGCGCGTGCGCAGTAACTCGCCTAAAATTCACGCTTTGGCGCATGCCCAAAACCTCGGCTAAAACTACACAGCAGCGCAGACATATGCGTCGCCTTTCAAAACTACATTTTACCATTTATATGCAAAAACTTCACAAAAAAAAGGTCTGTGCAGTCCTAAACCCAGCTGCATACGCGGTAACTCGGCTAAAACTACGCAGCTGCGCATGCGCAGCAACTCGGCTAAAACTACGTAGCTGCGCATGTGTATGCGTTTGCCGTTCAGAACTGCATTTTACCATTCATATACACAAATGACACAAAAAATGAAAGGCCTGCACAGTTCTGAACGCAGCTGCGCATGCGCAGTAACTCGTCTAAAATTACGCAGCTGCGCATGCCCAAAACCTCGGCTAAAACTACACAGCAGCACAGGCATATGCGTTCGCCTTTCAAAACTGCATTTTACCATTTATATGCGCAAAACGTCACCAAAAAAAGGTCTGTGCAGTCCTAAACCCAGCTGCACATGCGCAGTAACTCGGCTAAAACTACGCAGCTGCGCATGCGCAGCAACTCGGCTAAAACTACGTAGCTGCGCATGTGTATGCGTTTGCCATTTAGAACTGCATTTCACCATTCATATACGCAAACGACACAAAAAATGAAAAACCTGCACAGTTCTGAACGCAGCTGCGCATGCGCAGTAACTCGTCTAAAATTACGCAGCTGCGCATGCCCAAAACCTCG